>CAJQZN010019921.1:0-11904 GCA_907164685.1 Colias eurytheme | reverse complement strand
GCAGAGTACACTTCGTTGCACCAAGGAAGCTGACACGCTGCTAAAATGTCCGGTGATTGGTAGTCGGGGAATACCTGAGACAACAACACTCAAGCACGATTGTTTAAAAAAATATTTAGCAATATATAGCACTGGGTGACCTATGTCCCCCGCGCGTGCGCTCTAGTGTTAATAACAAAGTTCAAATAGCGTACCTTTAGAAAACTTGTTCGGGTTTGTTTTAATTAGAGCAGGATTGTAACGTATTTAAATTTCAGTTCATTTGTTTTTTATAGAAAACGTAACGCAATAAATCGTACTTCATAGAAAATAAAAAATATTTTGTATTATTAAAATGTTATACTATTGCTTTTGTAAGATTTGTTATAATGAAAAGCCTATTTGATAATTTGTTTAGTTACGATTCCTACTACTATGTTTTTCTCATTCTGTTCATATTTTGGTAACATAATTAGGTTCTATGGTTGATTCCATTTTCGACTGCTTGCTCTATGCGGAGCCGCCATTTACTGTCGCGGCTAGTGTATGTTTGTTTAATATTACAAAATAATATTTACCGAATTTATAATGCTCACTTACATATTGTTACTATCCAACTCTAGATCTCTAGTAATATACGCCCATTTTGATCATAACAGTAACATGAGTAAAATTTTATATTCGGCTAAATTGAAGTATGTATTACATACAAAGCTCTTGAAAATAAATTTGCTTTTAGATAAGTATCCAATTCTCGATGGATTACATATTTCACATATGTGTTTTATTACTATCACACCGTTAAGACTTTTTTCATACTAATACACTTATCAATATTTTTGGACAAATACGAAATAAGTGTTATTATATGTATATAATGGTATATCTTATATAATGGTTTACAAACACGTATTGTGCACGTATATTAGATACACGTGTAAAAAGTCAACAGACAACCAATTTTAACAAAAGAAAGAATTTGCATCAGGAGCATTTCAAGTCTGAAGTATCTGTTAAACTGCTGAAGCGTTTAACTGCGTTTACAGCGCATTGTTGTCCGACTGCCGCATAACTGAAGTGGGTAATGAATTAACGACGTCACTATCAGTAGTGCTATTCATTTTTACGGCTGATATTGAAATCTGTGTGTGCATGTGTATTTCTTATTTGGGTATGGGTTGTAATACTGTTAGCGTCAGGCGGAATATGCATTATATCAGTGTTATTTAAAGATAATAGAGACGATAAAGTATAAGTTATTTTTTGGAATATTGTTGAGTTCGTGTAGTTTTACGCTGGTTGGTGTTTCAATTGTCGGTAATTTATAAAAATAATGTCTTAAAGGCGGGTGATTAGTTCATACAGTAGAATCGAAACTAATTAATGATCAAAGCCCTAAACCTGATGTGTACCTACCTAAAATGAAATACATATATAAAAAACCCTTTATACAAAATAATAGTTTCAAAATCCGGGATCAATTTACATAAATCCCAAGACTACATGACATAAACGAACTATCTACTATATTTCCAAGACAATAGAATACAAACTGAAAGTTCTTGTTTGCGCGATTAACGAAATAAACTGTTCTCTAGTTAGTATTCATGGTGCTTTCTCATTGTGTATTCAAAGGGCGGACGAAAATGAAATATGGAGTATTCTCTGTGCATTTTGAACACAAGGTGACTTGGTGATATCCACACCACTTACTCGAATGTTCACCATTATTCGTCTTAGTCAAGCTGGGGACACGTTCATTTGACACGCATAGTCAAGTTATGATTAACGATCGCACCACTTTATATCGAACTAAAAACACTGTAAGGGTTAGCCCCGGGTGAAAGTTGTGTACGCTTTATACTAGCCTTTCCCTAGCGAGATTGCGCGTAAGATATTGCTCAAACAGCTCTGTACCTAATACATATTTTACTTACTAAAATGTAATAAATCGTTAAACATAGGCCCGGTTTATTTGTTTCTTTTTATTGACAACATTATTAATAAAACCTTATTAATATAACACATATAGAGTCGAATGATTGCTTTTTTCATCGTAATATAGATCCATAATGATTTTAATCAGTAGACCTTAAGAAGGTTTTAACATAAGTATTATTTTAATATTCCCTTAGCTTTAAAACTCTTTGTAATGTTTAAGAACGAAAGCCACACTTATTTGAAATCGACCCTCCGAGAGAGACATCCTTAGTGGAATATTAATTATCGAGTTTGGCTTTTTAATGGCGTCGACTTGAATTTTAACAAATTTAATACAAAGTCGCAACGGGTTAACTTATGGAGAAATATAATTAAACATTACTTGGAAGTTACTATTAAATCAAGAGCAATAAGGCACAAATGGTTTGATTATTTTAGAACTTACTCTGTTTACATTTGCCTGTTATCAAAGTTTGCCATTGAACTTTGTAGACATTGATTGTAATAAAAACAATACTCTTATTAAACCTATTACTATTCTGTTAAGGATTGATATTAAAATTGATTGACTGTTTTCGATTTCAGATTTTCGTAATCTGTATTATTGAATCAAGGTTTAGTGCGGAGAATTGTTAAAGTTGGTTACGTAGAATTATTCTACGTATATTTATTATTATGTACCTATTACTTTTTATAACTTATTTATTATCTAATAAAAAATGCTTTAAATATTCTTTAAACTCAGTCATAAATCGTAACATACCGTCTATAGAGTGATAAAACAAAACAGTGATAATAGATTCCTTGCGCGGAGGAAAATAGTAATTAACCCGCGGTCTTAATCCAAAAGCAATCTTTCTAAAGAGCCTATGGGGAAATACAATAAATTCGTACGTGTGACATTCCATTTAGTCTCTGATTGCGTCTTACTCCAGCGATACGGTACGGTTAATGGAAAGAATAACGCTTAGGTAATCCTGCGAATGTAATAAAAGGTTTTACAATGTCTTATTCGATAGTAATTACAGTTATCAGCAAAAAAGGTTTTTGTTTTTCGAAAATTACATTTGAAATTCCCTTTTTTCTCAGTTCAAACTTGCTGATTGCGTTACAAATTGCGAGGAAGGAAACTTTTATGAAATTGAATTGGAAGTCAATCATGACCTTTGGACCTGAAGGAAACCTATATTTTAAAAGAAATTAAGTGAAATAGAAAAAATTAAAAGTCGATCGTTTATTTATTCAACTTCTTCAGCTTCAACAGAATTACTTTTGTTTTATTAGTTCAATTATGCAACAATTCTGTTAGAGTAAGGGTGGTTTGGAAACCTTAATTTTCAAGTAAATAACCAAAGAGGGTTTAATATAAACTTACTTGACGGGACTAGAAGTTACAGCTCTTAAACTATTATAATGTGGCTTTATTTGATCAAAGTTATGTTATAATGTAGAACTAAGTACATACTTAATAATACAAATATGATGCAAGTACTTACTGCTAATAAAACATGCCACAGAAAATGATAAAATAGACACATATTTAATAAGGAATAATACACAATATAAACCTAAAGATAAATATTTTGAAAAATCTGTTTTTTCTCAACAAAGTCAACAAGGAAGACAAACTGTAGGCAGATAATCCTCATACAATATTACTATAGAGTGAGTTACTTGGAATAAATACATTTATTTGAATGCATTAATAATTTAGTAGATATAATATGTAGGATAAGTATAAAGTTTTTAACTATAGAGTTTTATAATATTATTTAAGTAAGATTATTCAGAAAATTTAATTGTATAAGCGTTATTAATAAAAGCGGTAGGTAGGTACCTACATCGATTTTTCTTTCATTATCTAACTTCTATAGCTATACAATTTTATACTTCCTTATTTTTAAAATTATAAATTGTAATAATATAAAATTAAAAACAAGTTTTCAACGAAAAATCTCTCTGTAATATCACAATGAGATACTTAAAATAATTTGGTTGTAAAACATTTTACAAATCCCCGAAATGAGGCTCCGCAAAAAACTCCGAAACACATTTCAACCATTGATATTGTACGCACAAACAATGGAGAAAAGCAGCCATCGCTGTTGAATCTTCTTAATGCGAAGTGCTCCAAATGGATACCATTGTTTTCGCTCGCAAAAAGCATCAAATAAGAAACACTACCGACAAAACGAAGTAGGAACACTCAATGCCAGAATGCTATACGTCTCCATCGCATTATCATACATTCTTGATCGCATCGCTGATGTCTACTAGACTTGCGTAGAAAAATATTCACCGTACAGGTACATGGACTTGCTTTTAGATCTGTTTTGCGAGTAAAAAATAGACCTGACGTAACAAATAGGAGTGTAACCTCTATAGACGCGCATAATCAGCTCTGTCAAGCTTTATAAATTCAAGAAGGCTGAATGTCGATGGCAATATTTGTTTTAAAAAATGTTCGTAGCTTTCTATCTATTTAAAATATACGTACCTATACATTATACATCTTATATTATCGATCTGACTCTACATATTGATATTATAATAGTCCCAAAATTCTAAACCCTTTTATAATATTTAAAGATGTTGTTTCTAGTGCTTTTACTCGATCGTCGTACACTATAATATTAATAGTTTTTAGAAGTATGGTCGATTAGTAATATATAATGAAAAAAATACGCTTCACTCTTTTATTTTTAAGCAAAAATGTTGATTTTGTCACTTAATACGAATCCTTCTGGATCGATGGAAAGTGTTATGATAGATTTTGATTGATACGACACGTTTACCATTAGGTACCCTCACCATGACATGGTTTCATTTATCACGAAGGATGTTTACTTGTTTAAACGATTTCGTTTTATTCAATTTTGATGTCGGTTGAAAATTTACTTTACATTCAATCACAGTACATAGAACATAGAGATATGGCAAAAAATATAATAAAATTTCTTAAAATTTGTTATTTGGATGGTGTTCAAACTTTTGGTAATGAAGATTTTTAATCAGTAGCAAATATTGGATTATAAAATATAACACTTCTAAAATTAATGACGCAAATATCTAGCTAGGTATATCTCATAAACATCTTCATTGACATTGGAAGTAAAAGGAAAAAGGGACCAGGAACACCGCCCATCAATACGACCGTATGGGGTCTTAGTCCATCTTTACTCTGCCGAAACAATTTTGTTTCATCAATCGAGTGATCAACGTAGCGGTAAGGGAAACCGCAACTAAATCCATCGAAACTGAGATAACAAGATGAAGGAAAACCACACACTGTATCTGCGTGGATTGACCAAAATACTATGAATATATTGCTTTCAAATTGGTCCATGAATAGAAAAGATTTTTTAAATTAATAATAGGTTCAATTCATCCTTGGCTAAATATAATATTATATAAATCAATAAGAATTGTTATTTAACACATCTAAGGAACATAATATTCTTGGTAACTTCCAACATTTGACAAACATGTTTAGTTTCTTGGAAATTACTGATTAATTACACAAGAGATTACAACGAGTCAACGAAAGAACAAAACTCCTGGGAGCCGCCGACCGAATACTTCACAATTTATAGAACAAAACGTACAATATAATATATCTTTATAAAACTCGTTCTCTTCAATCAGGCAAGAGATAATGTGTGAATTATGCGTGCGAGCGTGAAAACGGTAGACGTAAAATATTACATAATGCGAATTTCAGGGGCTTTGTCTCTCCCCTTTATTGGCTGAATTCCCAGTTTCATTTTTACACTGTAACTCTTTATAACGTACGTCTTGTTTATAAAGTGTGACAAGTTACGTTTGCTTTTCTTTCTTGGAAAGGCTCTGACAGGATACATGTTCCATATCTTACGCGGCAACGCGATTTTTGTTAAGAATATTTGATGCTAAAATACATTTCAACAATTCAACGTTGGATGTGAGTGGAATGTGTTTGTATTGTATCTGTGAGTTCTGAGCTTTGATCGAGGCAATTATGAAACTCATCCAACTACAAATTTTGTCCTAAAAACGAACTTCAATTATTTGAAAATTAATAATCAAGTGGCGGGAGTTTATAGTGTGCCGATTTAATATCGGGGTTAAATGTAAATAATAAACATTTTATCCAATGCTAAAAATATAATATTTAAAAATATAATACGTATTTTGCAAATTAATAAAAAAAAACTATTTGTAAAATTCAAATCATACTTAGGTAGTTACTTAAAACTCTAGTTCACCTAGTTCGTTTACTGTTTGTAATTTAGCACGCATAATTCACATTGATTTATCCACATTTCAACATCAACAAATCAATCGGCAACAAAAATGATAAGTTCTAGAAGAATCTACAACGTCCACAATACGTTCGCAAAACGTGCAGGTCATTGGCAGATTGCTCCAATGTACTCTACTTGATTCGTGCACAAAATACCGACGTAGTGTACGCCGTTCTATACAAGTCACGAAACATGGCCATTGAGGTGGTTCCTGTACATCGAATACCTTACTTTAAAGATAGATTGCATCGGACCTTTCAGCAAGCTTTTAAGCCTTTGTAAAGGTCATGACTTTGTAAAGACGGTATATAAATACCTCTTTCTCATACCTACGTGTGATATTAAACTATTGATTGATGATATTATATATGAGACACGTTACTCCGCCCGTAAACTTCGGAAATAATTAAATTTGGACGTGTCGCCAACCTTAAAAGGGATTGTAAATTCGGATAGCATTATGGGATAGAAAGAGGTTTGTCTCGATACGTGAACAACCCGATAACATAATATTAATTGACGCTTAAACCCATTTTCTAGTAGGGTGTGCTTACTGAGTGAGAGTTTAGTTTAACCACATTTGTTTGAAATTTAAATGGGATTAATTTAGAAGAAAACTTCAAAACATTTGCTTTATTTCATTAAATTGTCGACGTAAAATTCTCTTCCATTTAAATTTATATCTGCAGTGTAGCTAGAAAAAGGTAATTATAAAATGTGAGAAGTTGTAACTCGGTAGTTCAATGCCGCTACCGAGTAAGTTACGGTAGGTGTTACTAGTTGCAGGGCTTATAAATGAGTTTAAAAGAGCCAAGCTCGCAATTTTCGCTGTAAATCCTGCTTGATACTTTATGAACGATCTCAGTTACGGAGAGTTAGTTAGCCAATAGATTGGGAAGAGAGAATATCATTTATTATATTGGAAATTTAATCTTTTCAAAATGAATTGGGTTGACAGGACCTTTGTTGGTTTTTTTTAACTCTGAAGGATTCGAGCAATTTGATAATATTGGAAAATAATATCTTAAAATTATGAATTTTTCAATTTCATTGAAGATAAACCTAATAAAAAAGTATTATATTTTCATCTCATATTATTTACTTTTAATTAAAAATACGCAAAAATTTATAAAATTTGGTTGAGACATAATATAGATTATAGGCATTTCGGGAAGGAAATTTTATTCATGCGCATACTTTGTAACGCTAATGGAAAATGAACTTTATAGATACAATTAGCACACAATACATAAATTAAATAAAGAAAACCTCGTTACCAAACATTATCCTATTAATATTATAAATGTGAAAGTTTGTATGGATGTATGGATGTTTGTTACTCTTTCACGCAAAAACTACTGAACCTATTACAATGAATTTTAGCACATATATAGAGGGTAACTTGGATTAACACATAGGATAGGTTTTATCCCGGAAATCCCACGGGGACGGGAACTATGCGGGTTTATCTTTGAAATATAATATATAAGACGTCTGCGTCCAAGTACATCATCATATAAAATGGTACATAAATATTTATACAGAACAATTTATCATTTCTAGTAAACCTTGAATCTGTCTAACGTCTCTAGATGTCTCAGTTGACCTAAAAACATTTTCCAGTTTCTGGATTTAGGTTTAGTTTTTCAGACAAAGACATGATTACATTTCGTGTAGCTTTTTTAACGGTAATTGCTTGGAAAATTCGAGAAAATTGTATCTTGAAACAATGTATCTTTTCTATTCTTTGTGAATGTTTTTAAATATTTAGATTACCCGCATTTTGTTTTTATGATATCAAATATTAAAATTTATTTATGGAGTGAAATATAATGTTTACACTCACTGTTTTTTCTTCTTCGAACGGAAAAATGGGAAGGAAGATACACAAGGAATGAATATTTTGTAACCAAACTTTATAAAAACTGGAAAATATATCCTACGAGCAAAATAATTGTAGAAAAACATAGTACCTACTGTTTGTATACCTCTCAGTTAGTTAGTATAAAATTTTCTTACAATAGATTTTATTTGGTAATAAATTATTCTTATACTAAAGATATCATGAAACACTTATTTTTAATTTCTTGTTACGCAACTAAAACTATCATAAAATATTATGAAAGAGCCTTTACACCAAGTGCTAATAAAATCTGGAACAATAAGCAAGAGAACAAAATTCAAGGCAATGTTAGCGTAAAACGAGCATTTAATAATAATAATGATTTTAATTAGCTGAGCCAGTGTGGCATCATTAGCCAGAAATTGTTACGCTAAAATAATTAAACAATGTATCAGTTGCATTAAATTAGGCGAAATTGCTCGGTTAATTTTGAGAAAACATTATTAAGGGTTACGTTTATTACAAGCCTTGTAAAATCACTAATTAATATTCAGCAATAACACAAAATTATGCGAATATAAGGCGCTTCCCTTTGCGAATCACCAACCAAATAGCACAAGATATTTTATAAAAGTTAAGTAAAATTAATTGAGGAATTTTATAAACCTCTGTTAGACGACCTAGTTCCGAATAAGAACGATCCTTTTATGTTGGCAAAATTAAAATATTTCATCAGTTATTTTTATATTAATTGCTGGTGGATTGTTTTAAAAATATTTGCTTTTCAATCAACTTTTTTTCGTTTATAGCTTAGATTTATAGGCCAGGTAAATTTCGAAATAGTGTTTTAAATTATTTGTTTCGATGGATGATAGGCCAGTACAAAACCCTACACCAGCTCATTGATATGTTTGAAGAATAAAAGTAATAATAAAAGTCGTAAAGATAGATATAGTTAAAAAATACTTACAAACTTAATATATAATTGAATATTTCTTTAAAATCCCCTAAGTAAGATAAGATTAAACTAACGCTATTAAAAATACGATTACTTATAAAGATTACTTAATAAAAAATACGATAACTTATTATATTATAATATAACTTTATAGTTTATAATATAATACAACCAACCAGTGGTATGCAAATAATCGAAATGAGCCATTACCCATTACTGTAATGAAGCATACAACATTACATGTACTTATACGCTTGAAGCAATGACAGATAGAGACTTGTTCACAAGCAACCGAAGCCCATTGATTCGAACATAATGCTACCATCATTGGTTTCAATACTTATAAGTAGGTATGCTATAAACGATGTAAACCAAATTATATGGAGTCATATACAAACGAGAATATATTATTAAATGCTCGTATAAGTATATAAGTATATTCCCACGATTATATATATAATTTCACTATAGAACTATATTAAAACATAGCTTTCTCAGCAGACTTTGTTCTGCCCTATTGCCCCTTTTTCATTTTTTCTCCCTTTCTTAGTGCCTTAACAAAATGTTAAAAAATTGCTGAATTGATTGAGCCGTTCTCAAGTTTTACGTTTAGCAACATATTTGGCGATTCATTTATATTATATAGGTAATCGGATACCTGCTCTGTTTTTCTAGCCAATGTAAATTCCTCGGCGAATCATACAAGCCATTCATGAATTTTAATATTTCCTCATACAAATAAAAAATAAACATCCTATTTGAAATACTTTTTTCTTCGTATACACCTCACTCGACTGAGATACTTTTCCAGATAGATTACATTTTTATTTATATAACAACATCTACGAGTTAGCAAGCATTTCGTGTAGATATTTAATTTAAAAGAAATGGTTATATTACCAGGTATTCTTTACATTTTCTATGGAAGGTTATGAGCTAGAAACAGATTGAAATAAATTGCTTTGGCGTAATAGTTTTACCTTTCTTAGCTATTTTTATTTGGTGTTCCTTTTATAGTAAGGGAATGGATACCTTAAAATGATCATTCCCACTCTATATAATTAAAGCAAAATAATTTATTTAAGAAAAAGGTAAATTATAAAAAAAAACTGTGAATGAACGCTACTTTTTTGAAAATTGTAATAAATTATTAATCATGTTGTTTTACGGAGTGTCCAGAAGTCAGGTCAATTAAATCAATACATTATAATATACTAGCGGTCCGCCCCGGCTTCGCCCGTGGTACATATGAAAAATAGATGTTGGCCGATTCTCAGACTTACCCGATATGCACAGAAAATTTCATGAGAATCGGTCCATCCGTTTCGGAGGAGTATGCAGACTAACATTGTGACACGAGAATTTTATATATAAGATTATGTATGCCATATTCATCGAATTACCCTTTTTATTGTGTAATTCGGTCCTATGGTAACATTTACATTGTGTAACCACTTCCTCTCGTAACGAGATAATTCTATTATGAATATATTTTATTCAAATATTTGATATCATTTTGGAGAAACGAGTAGGTAAAATATGAAATTATGTCTTAAAAAGTTGCTTGTTTTCAACAGACAATGCTGAAAGTCGATAATCTGGTCGGGGCCGAAGGATTTTTATAAGGTTAAATAATGGTTGGTTTTTAGTTTGTTTTAATAATATTCTTATTCAATTGGTACCATAATTTCAACTGGACTTATTTGCATTTACAGGGGTATGTTAATTGATAATTATGAGTTTAAACGTGTACTAAGGATTCTAAAAAGCTCGATTATTTTATGTTGTTTACGTTATTGTTCGATTTTATAAAAATCACAGATATACTGTATGTTATTTTAATGCCAGTATTAGTAGGAGTGAACCTATCGTACAGTTATAATCCTATCTACCTCAAGTACCTATGACGCATTCATATTAGATCATCATTTATATTAGATAGGTACTACGAGAATCGACACTATATTTCCAATCGCCTAAAACTTCATAACGCATCCACATAACCATTTTTATAAAAACCCGCACGTAATAACTTATTACTTTGTAAAAAGAAACGTCGAGATAACACACTCCTGTATCCTTCATGCTAAGGTAATAAATAAAGATGAGGTGTTAAGTTCCGAGCCAGCGTGTTACACGTCACTTATTCGCATGGTTATTATGTACGGGAGTATTTTATATTTTATCCCTATTTACTACTTGAAGTACGTGCTGATGTTACTATGTATTCACCGTGCTCTTTGCGATTATAATACAACCACTTGTTGTTTTATTTGAAGGGGCGCTTTTCGTATAAAAATATGCCATATTATTTTTTAATATGACATTATTCATAGATTTTGTGACATAGTTACATAAATTGAAAAAGGATATTGTAGCAAGGTTTTTCACGCTATAAATTAGCAATTTGTTCGTTGGTAATTGAGAATTTTATCTACCTTTGAATAAGGGCTCGCTACGTATGCGGCTCTCGCACATCGTCAAGTTGATTGTGTGAATATATTTTAGTCATCAAATCGCATTTCTGGTAATTTCCATTACTTTTATTATTACAAAACAGTTTCTTGTTGCAAAGCAAGGGATTGAATTATTGATCCAAGAAAATATCACGGAGCAAATAAGATTTTACTTTTATCTTAGTTAGTAATATTTTTATTGATAAGATTAGCCCTCCCTTCTGAGAATACAGTATTCTTATATACCATCTGAAAAACTCTATATTATAAATTAACTTAACTATATTAATTAATAATTTATTATATAGCATAAAATATTTCTTCATTATTTACCGAACACACGAACAAAAGTTTGATTTAATATTTCGAAATACGGGATAAATCCAATTAATTTATAAAAAGTTTACGAAATAACTAAATCTGTCACTGAAAGCAATAGAAATA
>CAJQZN010019920.1:0-23091 GCA_907164685.1 Colias eurytheme | reverse complement strand
GCGATGTCCAAGTCGATCTATTTGTTTAAAACGTTAAATATTTTTAATATTGGCATGATAATAACTTATGTAATAACTTAAGACAGAAGGTCCTTCAAGTAGACACTAAATAGATTAACCGACTTGGTATTACATGGATCTCACAACTTTTGACGGTAGAAAGACTGAGCTGCGAGACTTGGGTTTTTTACAGGATGTTTTTGATGGGATGAATATTACATTTACTGATTTAAAAGCTTATCGGATAAAAAGTTTTATATGGAAAAATAGCTTCAAATGAAAATTTTGCTGATTTATTCGATCGCATACCTTTTTGCCGTATTCATAGTAATTCCATTGAATGACTCGCAATATTGCTGACTATTATTTTCAATAGCTTCTTGCTTTTATATGAAATATTAATTGTACGAAAGCTATTATGAATAATGTCGAAATAGTTTATGAAGTAGTATTCTAATTAACACAAGTTCGTGAACTTATTGAGTTACAAATTGAATTCTTAGAGGTTTGGTAAAATTAGTTCTAGTCTATTGAACGATGTTTAGTAATTTTATTATTGTTAAGAACTTGAGAGGTGAAATAGTTTTGTGAAGTGACTTTTTTCACGTATTATGATTAATAGAGGTATAATGACACGTATAAGTTTGTATATAATATTTACCTACATGTAGTGTAGCTTTGCACTAATATTTTTTTAGAAATTCATTGGTAGAGCCACTGTTCTACCCTCTACTACTTTATAACTATGAAAAAGTTTTCATTAAAATAATTTTTACTCATATCAATTATTATCAAGCCAGTAAGTTACAAGCTAGTGTAATATCAAGCCAGTAGCTGTCCCAAACTAAACGCACTCGATCGATCGACCTCACGTCATGGTGACGTAGTGCCCTCTGCCCCTACTTAACTTTTTGTTTCAGTAACAATGCCTTTGTTACAAAACTAAATTAGATTTTCGCAAAGCTTTTTGGGGGACCGATTTGAAAAATTATAATGAAGCCTTTAATGGGCTTGGGAAATATAATACTGGCTTACAATTGTTTTTTTTTTTTTAATTAACGATGATGATTAAATTTGAATTGCGTACTTATCAAAGTTGTAACTTCCGAACCAATTTGCATACAATATATTATTATAACGTGTATAATTAATTGAAAACGAAAGTTATATCTGGCTATAACTATAAAATTCTAGAGGTACGCTCCGGCTTCGCCCGTGGTACATGTAACTTGCGTTTTCTGGCCATAAGAACCATCCCCGAACTTCAAGGAATATTATAAAAAAAGAATTTACGAAATGGTTCAGCCGTTCTCGAGTTATGCGCTTACTATCACATTTTGGGATTCCTAGATATTTTAAAACTAGTTTCCGCCCGCGACTCCGTCCGCGCGGAAAAATTAAGATTTATTTATTTCTACGTATTTTTCCGGGATAAAAAGTATCCTATTTTATGCCCAGGATAATAAGGTATAATTATACCAAGTTTCGTCGAAATAGAACCGTTAGTTTTTACGTGATGCCTCTACATACAGACAGACAGACAGACAGACAGACAAAAAATTTTTTAATCACATATTTGGGTTTGGTATCGATCCAGTAACACCCCCTGCTATTTATTTTTTCAATATTTTCAATGTACAGAATTGACCCTTCTTCAGATTTATTATATGTATAGATTTAAATAATGCGTAAACCGTAATATAACTAAATGAGTGTATAGAGAGTGAGTCTTTTTAATATTAACCTAAATATTTTTCAATTGATATACCTTTCTATTACACAACTACTGCTGCAAAGGAAAACTTGAGAAAAACAATATATATCCAAGGTCCAAAAAGGTCACGACATGTGACATCTGTCAACCCGCACTCGGCAGAATACTGGATTATGGCCTTAAACCTTTGCCTGTTTTCCTGCATTGTAAATAAACAAAAAATCACCTTGAAGTTCATTTATTTAGGCATCAATATAATAAAGTAGCTGTAACCAATATTTATTTATACAGTATCTAGCTGTGCTCCGTGGTTTCACCCGCATTGCTCCGCTCCTGTTGGCCTTAGTGTGATGATATATAGCATAATAGCCTTCCTCGATAAATGGACTATCTAACACCGAAATAATTTTTCAAATCGGACCAGTAGTTCCTGAGATTAGCGCATTAAAACAAACAAACAAACTCGTCAGCTTTATAATATTAGTATAAAAACAGCATTAAAATAAAGTAACCATGCAATTTCGTTTGCTTTGAAAAGGAATAATTATGCGGGTTTTACTTTGAAAACGCGGGTGAAGCCGCGGGCGGAAAGCTAGTTGAAAATATCTCCAAACATTTTACAAATTCAATTTTTATATAAGTTACTTGCGTAAGTAAGTGATATAGTAGGTAAATACATTTACTTTCAATCGAATTTACCGTCAGCGTCCATTTTTATTTCATTTCAAAGGCAAGGTCCTTTCTTTCGCATAATTTCTTATCACGTACGATTAATCCAAAGATTTACCGGTGTTCCGAAAGAATAAAATAATATTGGAAATATAGGTAATATTGGTCGTGGTCGTTCGTGTTTAACAAATAAATTGTTATGGTTGACTAGGTTTCTGATAAAGGTAAGTCTAGAGGAATATTTGGAATCTGACCTTTTTTTTTAAATGGGGAAATCTTGCATAGATACCCACGGCCTCCGGGGAAGGGGCCGTGGGTTATGTCGGATTCCTACCGACCAAACCCCACTGTGTTCCGTCAAGCCGCATCAACGACAGGGCCACGGGTATAGGTAGAATTCGTCCGTGACCCGGGTAATGTTGCTCGTCCTAAAAAGCTTATCATTAGCTAGCTGAGCCCCGCGGTTTCACTCACGTAACTCCGCTCCTGTTGATCTTAGCGTGAAGATATATAGCCTATAGCCTCTCTCGATAAATGAGCTATCTAACACCGAAAGAATTTTTCAAATCGGACCAGTAGTTCCTGAGATTAGCGCGTTCAAACGAACAAACTCTTCAGCTGTATAATATTAGTATATAGATACATATCTTTACATGGTTTTAATAAAAGCCTTTCTGTTCAATTGCTAAATTTACGATCGAGTATTGGATAGTTAATTTATCGATATTTATTATCGATATTTGAAACGATACAGCAACAATATTTCAAATCGAATCAGTTATTACTGACATTAGCCCGTTAATTTTAATTATCTTATTTATTAATTATTATATTATACTAGCGGTCCGCCCCGGCTTCGCCCGTGGTACATAATATTTACGTTTTCTCTACATAAGAACCATCCTCGTACTTCAAGGAATATAATAAAAAAAGAATTATCGAAATCGGTTCAGCCGTTCTCGAGTTATGCGCTTACATTTTGCGATTCATTTTTATATATAAGATAATATTTCAGCTTGTGTTAAACCACAAACAACGGTGTTCTAAAAAGAATCAAGTTCAAGGTATATGACATTGAACCGGGAATATATCACAATAACGACATTTGGCAACGAAAACAACCTTCGATTGTTGGAATGGATGCCATATTGATTATTATTGAATTCAATTACAACATTATTGGTATACTAGTCGCTTTACCCTGCTTCGCTTGTGAATTGGAATAAACATAAAATTATATAGACTAAGTTAGGGAATAATTTTGCTACTGGTCAAATAAAACAATGTTATAGTTTTCATAATATATTTATTTTAAAATAATTTGTTAACATTTAATTAGAAACACGAATTATGTATCACACAGCAGGAGGCCCCAAAAAAACATGCGTATATAGTGAGCGATATAGAATAGAAGTCATAATACATAAATTATATTTTACAAATTATTAAATAAACATAGTAAATAACAAATTGTCCATATCTACTCCTCTTGTAAGCTATCTATGCAACATATTGTAGATCCTATTCTATGATTAATATTTAATACGTCTGTTTTTTTTTATAGTGGACTAGCTTTCCGCCCGCGGCTTCGCCCGCATTTTTAAAGAAAAACCCGCATAGTTCCCGTTCCCGTGGGATTTCCGAGATAAAACCTATCCTATGTGTTAATCCAAGCTACCTTCTTGTGTGCTAAATTTCATTGTAATGTGTGCTAAATTGAATTGTAATCGGTTCAGTAGTATTTGCGTGAAGGAGTAACAAACACACACACATCCTCACAAACTTTCGCATTTATAATATTAGTAAGATATAAGATAAGACGTAAGCTTTTTATTAAATTATAACTCTTTCTTTAGTAACTAAAATATTTAACAACCTCTATTTATACGACTGAAATAAACTTATAACTTTAACACAAATCAAACAATTTGTTTAACTCTTTTACAATACGATTTGCTTAACCGAAAAGTCCGGCAAAATAAATTCTACCTCAAACAATATTCGCTCTAACGGAAAATAGGAAAAACCTTAATAAAAATTTAAATAGAACCGCGTATAACCAAAATAAATGGGTCGTATTGGAGATCGGCCAACCCTAACGCATTTGCAGGTGATATAAAAAAGGTTTGTAAATAAAGCCTAGATATTTTATAGGGTAAAAATTTATACATAGAAAAAATATGACATGAATATTTAACTTTGTTAAAAAGCAAAACTCCATGCCACTTTACATAAAAAAGAACAAATGTGAGATGAAAATAACTTTGGTAAAAATTCCATAGATTTTAGGTTGAAATAATTTTATCAGTTCCTCTAACTAATAATTCCAATAATTATTATTTATAAATTATATCTGTTAGCCGCGGTTTCATCCGCGTGTGGTCACTAGTGGTCCCCGGCTTCGCCCGTGGTACATATTAACGTTTTCTCTACATAAGAACCATCCTCGTACTCCAAGGAATATAATAAAAAAAGAATTATCGAAATCGGTCCACCCGTTCACGCGTGATGCCGTGACCAAGGAAAACGGGTTTCATTTTTATAAATATAGATAATCAAAATTGTCACTTTATAAATAATATTATAAAGTGTAATATTTTTTGAGGCTAGAGAATGACATTAAGTTTTTTACCTCAAGCAAACATCTAATCTCGTATGAGTATAATATCCTTTGAGTACACGGGCGAAGCCGTTGGCGGAAAGCTAATTTACAGTTTTAATTAATACCACGAAGAAAGCTAAATAATGTTATAGTTTAACAATATTGTAACGCGTAATTTAATACACCTGCAAATTACTACTAGGAAAATGTTTAATTAAATAATTCAAATATACTACTTATAAGATTTTAAATTGAAAAGAAATCTGGCGCATTTCCAGTTCAGTCTCTTTATATAAGGTACTGCGAAATTCTCTTAAGAAATAGTTAGATAGCATCTCGAAATCTTACGACTGGATTCAGATCTCGTTCTTTACTAAAGGCTTTGAATAGAACTTAGCGCAGAGCGTTGTCGCTCTGTTCGACGGTATATTACCACGTCGGCCGCCGATATATTCCAACTGCTGGCATATATCTGCTATTTAATTGAATGACTAGCGTGTTCATTGAATGACGACATTATAATATACATAGAGAGAGACAACAACATAATCACACAAAACAAACTCTTCAGCTTTATTTTATTAGTATAGACAAGCCAATTCCTTTCAAACAAACAAACAATATAATTTTTATAATTGGAGTAGTGGAAATAGAGCTACGCTAGTGCTACGCTAGTGCTACGCTGGAGCTACGCTATTGCTACGCTAGTAATTTAGACGAACAGATGAATGAGAAGGTGAATGAATGAATGAATTAGAACATTATTTTTCAATCATTATAATTTTATACATTAAAAAATAAAATAAAAGAAACACTTTCTTTGCATGTAAGTATATTCTTTACAAGACATTTATTAAATAGTTGTAGAATATATTCGAACACGAAATTGGTCAGTCTCCTGTGACTTTTTTAACATTCTTCAATATATTATTATCAACACAATAGCATTCAATATACTTATACAATTTTCCTTCGTGAAATCGAGTAGAAATATTCTCGTAGACACATCGTAGGGGCTTCAAGTCAAACCCATACAAGATATTGTGCAGAAAACTGACTTTATAGCGAAATACTTGGTCAATACAAACAATTTTCTTCTCAATATAAGAATGGATATAGTTTCGTGTCATTCTATTCGCTATTCGATATAATACCGTCTTACAATGGAAAGCTAACTTAAAAGTTCTGAAGGATTTTTATATCTTTAGAGCAATTTAGATAGAATATTAAATCCATATAATATATAGATTTATCATTTTTATATCCATACTAATATTATAAATGCGAAAGTAACTCTGTCTGTCTGTCTGTTACTCAATCACGCCTAAACTACTGAACCAATTTTCATCAAATTTGGTATGGAGATATTTTGATACCCGAGAAAGGACATAGGCTACTTTTTATTCCGGGAAAATGACGCAATCCCGGAAATCCCACGGGAACGGTAACTATGCGGGTTTTTGACTGCGCGGGCGAAGCCGGGGCGTACCGCTAGTATTATATAAAAATGAAACCCGTTTTCCATTGTCACGGCATCACGCGTGAACGGGTGGACCGATTTCGATAATTCTTTTTTATAATATTCCTTAAATGGTTCTTATGGAAAGAAAACATAAACATGTACCACGGGCGAAGCTGGGGTGGACCGCTAGTAAAGTATAAAAATACACGCTGCATTTCTACAAGCTCATAAATTACTAGCGGTCCGCCCCGGCTTCGCCCGTGGTACATATGAAAAATAGATGTTGGCCGATTCTCAGACTTACCCGATATGCACAGAAAATTTCATGAGAATCGGTCCACCCGTTTCGGAGGAGTATGCAGACTAACATTGTGACACGATAATTTTATATATAAGAGATAAATTATTATATTGTCACCGATCTTTGATGAGTATCCAAAGTTGAAATAAAATCTGTCTGTTTACAGTGCATCGAAATCAACTCTAGATATTCAGTTACTTACAAATACACGCTGAAGCTTAGATATTAAAAAAGGTCGAGACAAAGATATTAATTCATACTAATATTATAAGTGAATAAAATATAAATAAATATAACATGATATAGGTATTGCAGTGACCCAAAGCTTTACAGCGAATAAAACCACAAAAAACATAACATGCGTTGAAAACGATTTAATCCCTTGAAAAATCGCATAGAAAAATATGCATTATTCAATAAATTCAAATAATCCTTGATACGGCACACTGCACATCTCTTTTGTTTTCAAATCCGCTATATTTCATCGTAAAATACACTAAAATCCGCATTCATCCATATTGAAATCCATTTCAATAGCGTTCCTCATTTATTCGAGGCACGTAGTACCAATACGTGTCTGGGTTCCGTATACCCTGGGGAAACATTGGGGCTTTTGGGGCCCCGTAAGTGCAATAGGTAGTCTTATGTCACATGAATAAGTGTTTGAGTTTGAGTTCGTTTTACTGGGAATTAGGTAAGGCAGAAAAAGTCGGATTAAACTAATTCAACTGAATAAAATACCTGAAACATTCACCATATTATGTTTACGCTAATGATTTATTAAATGATTAATGTATATTAAACTAAGTTTTGCTGGTATGGATTTACTAGACATTAAAGTATTATAGTCTCTTCAAATATTTAAAGAGATTTAAATAATTGAAGAGACTATAAAGTGCAGTATTTAATAAAAATGTGCGTTTATTAAAAACATATGGGAGTGTTAATATAAAACTTTGCATATTTCTCGTTATATTTCAAAAAGTTATTATTTCATTTTATTCGCTAGGTAAAGTACTTTATATATCAGTTTATAGTTTTTTCATATCTGTTATCGTTACGGAATAATCGCCTGTGCACATTTAACATAACATTTTTATTGTATAACATTTACAGGGCCCCAATAAGTACAATTTCGCTATAACATTTTCAGGGCCCCAATTGTCCTAACTACGTCTCTGCCCTGACTACGCGTAAAACCCTTATTTGTAAAGGCACAAGTTTTTTCTCTTAATGTGATTAAATAACGGACAAGAATTCCTTAATTGACATTAATTTGTTACTGGATTCTCGCTGTAATTGCTTGAGATTGTTAAGTTTGTGGGGAGAATTTTATAGGACAGTCTAGATCAGATAGCAGGAAAGATTTCTATCTCTAGTCATTTTTACATACTTTTATTAATAATTATAGTCTGTACTTCAGTCGACAATGTAAATTTTGAACATTCTCTAATTAACACTTTATATGAAGGTAACCTGTAGTAAAGCAAGAAGATTTTTGATAACAATATAATAATTTATTCAATGCTTTCGACATAATTATGATTAAAAAAATACATTCAAGATATTATTTTGTTCGATTAAGTACAACGAACGCCGGCAATATGATTATTATTGACAAAATATATAGTTTTCTTTATATATACAGAATCCAATGCATTATTTTATTGATTCTATATCACATGTATACACATATTGACTTGTGTGTGTGTGTGTCTATAATATGTCTCTACTTTATTTCCTTTCAACTTATAATTATCTGGACCAATTCCCACAAATAGGGTACCTATCGTTAGATATTATTTCATTGTTTTATGTTACTATTGCTTTACTAAGTTAAATGACATAGTCTAAGTTAAATTGTCTTTTGTTGTTGAATCATGTTATTAGTTCGTGTTTTTGTGTTTCTGTTCGATTCTACATTTTTAATTAAAGTGTGGTATATTTAAAATGGCAATAATTAAACACGCAACCTACATTGCAAATTTTCTTATAAATTTCATTTAGTAAAAAACCTGCCTTTCAGGGATTGCAGTTTAGGACATAAACTTAACAGTATCAGAATGCGCTGATTTTCAGACACCCTTCATTTCTAAACTTATTATATTAATCATAAAACTTACAATAAGCCATTCTAATAAGAATATAAAATAATATAACCACATAATAACATAATGATTTCACTTATAAAATATAACCTATGTGTGCGACGTGCGTGCGCGAGAGTATGTATGAGTGCGTGTGTATGAAAGTATGTGTGTGTACGCGCGCTTATGAGTCTGTATGAGCTTCTAATCCATACTAATATTATAAATGCGAAAGTAACTCTGTCTGTCTGTCTGTCTGTTACTCAATCACGCCTAAACTACTGAACCAATTTGCATGAAATTTGGTATGGAGATATTTTGATACCCGAGAAAGGACATAGGCTACCTTTTATTGCGAAATATTTATTTATTTATTAAAAAGGTTCATCACCCCAATGTACCACGGGCGAAGCCGGGGCGGACCTCTAGTATATTATATTTAATTAAAACCAAATTCTCCTTGTTCCAGATCACAATGAAAGTTCGCGACGTAGTATTAATATCGATACTATGTTTCGGTCTGGCGGCCATATTGTTTGCGATTGCCGCGTATTTGTACATTCGGAGTAGACGGAGGAAGAGGGATGATGATGAGGAAGGCACCAGCTGTGCTATACGGTAAGTGGTTTTGGAAAATGGACTTTAACGGATAATTAATAGCGCTCAAAATCAGTTAATTATGTTATGAAATAAATGCATTATGCTCGCGTGAAGTAAGTTCTATATTTTGGAAATTTAAGATTGCGCATAATCAATTTCAAATACGTTAAAAGTTTTTAATTTTTAAATGTTGATTGTATAATAATGAAGGACATGAAATATAATAAAGTACTAAGTTATATTATGTTCTCAACAAAATGTTAAAGCTTTTTGATGCGAAGCTGGTTAGCTCTAGTAAGCTAGGTAATATTATAAGTAGTCTAGTATATTAGTACAATAATATAACCGAATAAAAAGTTATATTTTTTATTATAAATTTCAGTGAGTTTAACAACTTTTACTTTTAAATGAAATAACCTTTATTTACATATATTATTTTCATATTTAAGTTAGAAAAATCATACACCGGTTTAATTATGTTTCGTTAGAATGTTGTTACATACAAAGGGTTTTATTAAAATAAATATGCCTTTAAAAAATTCAGCATTGCTAAATAAATAATGTATTCAGTAACATGTCTGTTTTATATCAGCTCTTTAGACTCGTTATCTGTTATCCATTAAATCTTTGCTGGCAGCATTATTTTTAGTCTGTGGTTAACCGGTGACATCTGTCAAAAGATCTAGACGTTTGCGCGGCGCGCGCCATTTCGTGAAGAATAATACATTTGAATTAGTGAAAATGTATTTTTATTGTATATGGTTTTCACGCATAAACTACTGGACCGATTTTGATGAAATTTGGCACAGATAATCTTTAGACCCTGAGAAAGAACATAGGCTACCTTTTATTGCGAAATATGTACCACGTGCGAAGCCGGGGCGGACCGCTAGTGTTTTATAAAAATCTTGTTAAATTGTTAAGAGGAATTGTACTGTAATTTGTAATATCTCTTTTTCATTAAATGGAGTAATATTATAACTTTATTTCTCAACCGTAGGTACAATTAAACAAACATGAAATACAAGGAACAGGAAAAATGGAATACGCGGAACCCGTCATTAATTATATCCAAAATACGTCAATTTATGCTTACAAAATACGTCGTTGTCAATAAATACTAGGATTATGATCACAGAACATATAATTATGATAATAAAAAAATGTGTGCGTGTACTAGTGTACACACGTAAGAAGTGAAACCTCTTTATGACCTTATTTTTCAATATATAATTTACTATATTATATACAACTTTGCAGAAATACGTCGAATCACGCGTGGTAGGGATAAGAAAAAGATGGCGCGTAACGGAAAAATGTCACGCGTAACGAAAAAATGTTACACTAAATTTTTTTCCAACCCCGATAAAGAAGTTTCACTTCAATTAAGGTTACTTTTATTTATTTTTTATCACAAGCTACAGCTTTCGTCAATATTTTCTAGGGTTTTAGTCACAGGCCATAACGTTTATCAAACAGCACCCTTTTTTGCACAATCGGTAAAAACACGAGAGATAAGTTAGCGACGAAAACAGTTTTATGACGTCATAAACATAGTAACTTGTCCACTTTGAATTTGTTACAACGATATTTGTTTGATTTTACTTCGAAATGTTTTTACCAAACTGTTTCTATTGGATAAGTTTTTGTGAATAATAATATATTTTATTTATTTATTTCATTTATTACACATTACTGTGCTGTACAAATACATTCTAAAACTAAACCTTATAACTAGACTAGCCCAGAGGGCGGCCTTATCACATAAGAGTGATCTCTTCCAGGCAACTCACGAAATAATGGTAAATGTTACAATTTTTATGACGATTCAAAAGTGCTCCTAGAAGAAGTCTAATTAAATAAATATATGTTTGATTTTGAGTTTTACTTTAATATTAGCGAAGAAAGGAAAAGTGGTCAAAGTAATTATGTACTAAGCATATAATTTTTACCGCAATAAATGGGATTTTAAAGGTTAGCTCTACCCTTTTATATTTGTTCTAATTATAAAAGTTTGTTATGTCTTTTTCAATTAATGCAAAAGGTGTTTAGATATAACTTTTGATTTAATATTTTTGTGGATGAATAGTTGTCACTTTTTCCTGTCAAAACATGTTTAGCTGTCGAAAACTATGAATTGCCGCTTAGCTTTCCTTTGAATCGTGGCGCATTCGTACGAATCGTGCCTAGGGGCTCGGACTTTGTTTATACGACGTTCGACCCAACTACCCTCACCTTATAATAGTCGTTGACTTGCTGCGATTTGTTATCAACTACCTACATCAATTAGGTAGCTGTGTAGAATCGCAGTACATTCTTATTACATTCAAACTAATATTTAACCCGGCCTCGCGTGTTATTTTTTACAGAAGATATTCTTAAGTCTTTTTATTCATCTACGTAATAATAACTCAAACTCAAACTCAAAACTCGTAGTAAAATATACATCTTATATATAAAATTCTCGTGTCACAATGTTAGTCTGCATACTCCTCCGAAACGGGTGGACCGATTCTCATGAAATTTTCTGTGCATATCGGGTAAGTCTGAGAATCGGCCAACATCTATTTTTCATATGTACCACGGGCGAAGCCGGGGCGGACCGCTAGTATCTCTATATACACGCTTATTTAGAAACTATTACGGAAATAGGTATATCAATACTCACCATAATTACGCTCATAATATTATTTATGCATTACCTAACCTATATAATACTAGCTTTCCGCCCGCGGCTTCGCCCGCGTTTTCAAAGAAAAACCCGTTCCCGTAGGATTTCCGGGATAAAACCTATCCTATGTCCTTTCTCGGGTATCAAAATATCTCTATACAAAATTTCATGCAAATTGGTTAAGTGGTTAAGGCGTGATTGAGTAACAGACAGACAGACAGAGTTACTTTCGCATTTATAATATTAGTATGGATTTGCTTCCTCTGCAGAGACACAAGCCTTTATCGATTCAATTATTAGGAACCAGCTATATTTATAACTCACATTTCATGTAAAATTGTAAAATATGCCTTTCGTTTGTCTTTTAATTTCAGGAAATCTTTAGATCCATAATATTTACATAATATGATAATATCTTTACCATTTTAAAAATTATTCAACACTAGCTTACGGCTTACCGCCCGCGGCTTCGCCCGCTTTGTCTAAAATCCAATAAATTATATACTAAAACCTTCCTCTTGAATCACTCTATCTATTAAAAAAACCGCATCCAAATCCGTTGCGTAGTTTTAAAGATTTAAGCATACAAAGGGACATAGGGACAGAGAAAGCGACTTTGTTTTATACTATGTAGTGATTACATATAAATACTAGGTATCATAATAAAATCTAAAACTGAAATTCATTGACTTTTAACATTTTACTAGGTACATAGTAAGAATGTTTGTACATAATCTTAAATTCTTCGACCTCTGCCTTCAAATCGGATGAAATTCAAAGCGAATAGTAAACTTTAAAAGAAGATAAATAATTCAGTTCGCGCCATTTTGAAATCCGGATCAACTGTCAATGTTTCTTAACAGCCAGCTTGAAAGTTTTTTAATCTGTGCCTTTTGAAATAGTTCGAGAGAATTCTATTTTTATTAACTAAGTGATTTTTTAGTTAATATTATTGACTAGCGGTCCGCCCCGGCTTCGCCCGTGGTACATGTTTACGTTTTCTCTACATAAGAACCATCCTCGTACTTCAAGGAATATAATAAAAAAAGAATTATCGAAATCGGTTCAGCCGTTCTCGAGTTATGCGCTTACCAACACATTTTGCGATTCATTTTTATATATATAAAGATTATGAATAACGATGTTGGTCACTATTTGTTTATTTTATTTATGTTCGTATTAAGTCAATATTATATTTTGATAGGTAGTTAATGTTGAAAGAAAATTGATGATTCGTAGAATATACCTAATATGAGAATGTTTATGAAGTTGTGTACTTAGAACTTACTCAAATAAAAAAAGCGTGCAAGCGTCCATGACGTGACGGTATTGCCATGACACGACCTTGACGTGACATTTTACTCTCAACGCGTCTAAACAAGTTTTACTTCAAAATAATAATATGTACTATCGAAATATGTATTGAAATTTGAAATTAATTAACTTTAAACTTTACAATTTCAATATTATTATTACACAGGTTACATTAAATTCTAAAACCTCGTCTCGCCATTATAACTTCTAATAATAACTAATTAAAGTCGAAATTCGTTCGTATTAAAATTACATTAGAAAGAAGAAAACCCATAAATCAAATAATTTCAAATATCCAATCTTAAATCACAAATCTGGCAATTATGTAACTGTCAAATATATAACATCAAAAGGTCGTAAGTACCAACAAATCAATTTATATAATACACTCTATTACACTAAATTATAGTTCATTTTAGCACAAACGCTTTTATGACAGTCGTTCGAAAGCCTCTGCTAAGCTATTTTCAATCTTAACTCAATTGCTATAGAGTTAAATTTGAAATGTACGATTGTTTTATGATAAATGGCGGGCTTATTACATAAATCGGTTATCTAATAATAAAATCTCGGAAAATAGCTGTTTTGGGCGCGATAAGAAATATGATTTGTTTATTTGATAATACTATTTTCCAATTATTAAAGAAAATGTTAATTAATAACTAGCCGTGCCCGCGACTTCGTCCGCGTGGAATTGTAAAAGTAGCCTATGTAGGTACTGTTTATATCGGCTATTTACTATTACAAAGCATTGAAAGTTCCGTCAGAATCGGTCCAGCCGGACACAGACAGACAAAAATTATAAAAATGTATTGATTGGGAAGGTTTGGTATGCTTCTAAGCCAGAGGTCGTGGTTTCGATTCCCACCCAGGGCAAATATATTATGTGTCATGAACATCGATGTTTGCTCTGTGTCTGGGTATTAATTATCTATGTAAGTATAGATTTAAAATTATATATGTACGTTTATCAGCCATTTGGTTTCCATAACACAAGCGAAAAGCTTAGTATGGGATCAGATCGTGCCGTGTGTGAAAATTAATGTCCTAAAATATTTATTTATTTACTATTTTATTTATAACCGTGGCAAAGCCGGAGTGAACAGCTAGTATTAGATAGATATATTGTCAATTTGAATGCTTTCAAATCATGATATGCAACCACAGGCATAATTATAGACATAGGAAGCCGAAATAATAGACGCGCCAAGTATAGCTTGCAGCCTCCAATCTCATACATATTCAAGATTCTGCGGTAAGGTTAGAAGCTAGGTATATCAAGGTGAATCAGTTCTAATAATGTGATACTAGGTTTTACCCGTGACTTCGGTTACATCTCTACCATTTTTAAATCCAATTGTGACTGAAGGTAGACGAAAACTGTATTAAAAACAATTTTAACATTAAAATTACATAGGTACATCTATTCTTACATGCTGGCGTTTATCGGTTGAACTGTTCCAGAGGTAATCAGTGGCAAACAGAAATATTTTTAATCACAGACATACCGACACATTTATAATTTTTTATTTTACTTATATTTAGTAGGGATAGACAATTTATAGATTTTTTAACAGAACTGTAGCATTCGTTTTACCTACTCAGGTGTATAAAAAACAGTTTACGACCTCCTTATCAGTAACGAGTATTAAAATTGTTTATGACTTTTTGTCAAAACTGTCTATCCACATAAAAATAACATAAAATATGTAGAGCCGTTTCGAAGGAGCTTGTTTAAATGCACCGTGACACGAGAATTTCATATAATATACATTATTTTATACAATAACTAGCTTTCCGCCCGCGGCTTCGCCCGCTTTGTCTAAAACATAATAAATTATATACTAAAACCTTCTTCTTGAATCACTCTATCTTATAAAAAAACCGCATCAAAATCCGTTGCGTAGTTTTAAAGATTTAAACATACATAGGGACATAGGGACTGCAGAGAAAGCGACTTTGTTTTATACTATGTAGTGATAGTAAGCATGTAAGAAGTATGTTTTGAACTTAAATAAGTATTTTTATGTTACAAAGTTCTTTTATCACTTTTGTTACTTTTATAACTATATTATATAGGTACAAACTATATTATTGTAATTATTATACAACTTTTAAACACTGTCCAATTGCAAATCTCTGAATATCTGTAACTAAAAGATATTATGTACGTTATTATTTCTTAAATTTATGATTATACTAGCTGTGCCACGCGGTTTTACCCGCAGTGCTCCGCTTCTGTTGGTCTCGGCGTGATGATATATAGCCTATATAGCCTTCCTCGTCAAATGGGCTATCCAACACCGAAAGAATTTTTCAAATCGGACCAGTAGTTCTAGAGATTAGCGCGTTCAAACAAACAAACAAACTCTTCAGCGTTAATTATAACGCTGAAGAGCTATACTAATATTAATTAGTATAGATAAAAAATTTAGAAAACCACGTATTTAATGTAAATTGGTTACAGTAGGTATTTTTCGAAGGATTTATACTTAGAGCATTAAAGGATTTAAATAAGTAAATAAATAATGTAAAATTAATATTATGTTCCTTCCAAGTAAACACTAGAAACAGCTCTTGTATACGACCCTAAATCTAAGTACCTAGTTAAGGTTTTGACCTAAATTGACCTGAATGGATGAATACGCTGCCCTTGAGGTCGAAAAGTTATTTTTACTTTATCCGCTAAAGGGTTCTGAATAATTTTGATCGAAGTTTCAAACTCAGTTTTTATATTATTTTCGAATGAAATCATTTAATTATCAAAGTTATACAGGGTGTCCCACTGTTGGTATACTAAGCTCAAAGGAGGTTATAGTTTTGCATACGCTGAATACGTAAAAAATACTTATAAAATTCCAGACGCATTTTTTTTTTCATATAGATGAATTCTTAAAACTCTATGTGTATGGCAGGGTGCACCTCTACGCTGACGATACACAAATATATTACGATGTGGATCCTAAAAATGTTCAACCAACTATAGATCAGGTAAATCAAGATCTGCAACTTATTTCCTCCTGGGCGAAGAAGAATTCCTTAGTCTTAAATCCCGCTAAATCAAAATACATGGTACTCGGAACTAAGCAACAATGCCAACAAATACTAATGAATAATATCCATATCGTCCTTGACAATAATGCAGTGGGTAGGGCAGATGTATCGAGGAATTTAGGTATTTTATTAGATTCCCAACTAAGGTATCAGGAACATGTTGATGGATTGATTAGAAATGCTTTTTATAGGCTTAAGGTTCTGTATGGCTTCAGGGAGCATCTGTCAGAAGAAGTGCGAATTTTACTTACCGAGTCCTTAATTCTTTCACTCTTCAATAACTGTGACGTTGTGTACGGTCCACGCCTTTACGGGAAAACAGAACGAGCCATTCAACGAGTACAAAATGCATGCGCTCGTTTCTGTTTCAAAATACCCCGGCGAGCACACATCACACCGTATCTAAACGACAAAAAAATTGTTAAGATGAAAGAAAGAAGGACACTGCATCTAGCGGCACTCGCGTTTCGACTGATAAAAGCAAGACGACCAGCATACCTCTACGATAAACTTACGTGGATAGACGACTATCACGCTCTCAATACGCGTAGTAAGAATTCCAGTCAGTTGGTGATACCGAAGCATAACACCTCAGGCTTTAAAGGTAGCTTTAAGTACGCCGCGTCCAAAATCTGGAATGACTTACCGCCACCTCTAAAATTGAAACAGGATATATCCTTCTTGACATTCAAAAGAAAATTAAAAGACATTCTGTTACAAAAGCAAATCGAAGACTGGCGCGCCGTAACCCAATAGCTTCCTTTCTATTGATCTTGGGGTGATGATATACCTATGGCCTATGAGAACGGTATTCAATGTATACTGTTTTGACTTTCCTGCGATGTATATGTATTATTGTATATGTATATATATATATATTTATGACATATAATATATTCTGCCCTAACATAAATTATATATGCATATATTTATTATATTTATTTATTATTAATATTAATATACTTCATTATGTATTTATTTTAAGTAGATACGCTTAATTTATTTTTTTTTAATATTAAGACGGACCTCAACCGCCGGTGCAGCCTGAAAATCAGCGCTGTTTTTGTGCAGCATTTTGCTGAGGCTGTATCCGTTTGCTAATCTTAAGTTAAATTTTGTTATGTTGTTGGCTGTGTTTTTTGCAATAAATTTATTTTCTTTCTTTCTTTCTTTTCTTTACACCCATAACAAGCAACCCGCCCAAATTTGCCACCAGCACGTGAGCTAGCGTTTAAGATTATGTTTTCATAGACAAAATGCTCACATTAGAGAAGTGGTATATATGCCTCCTGCGCGAAGCTAGAGAAGAAAACATGGATTTTCAGGAAAAATTAAGCAAAAAATTTTCGACGTAATTTTCTTGTTAAAGTGATGAAGAGACAATTTCGTCATCAATCTATTTACGTTTTTATAGTTTCTAGCATGAAAGAGTTGAAATTGTAAACAATAAACATGTTTGCAAGTTTGAATATATTGCCTTTCGACCGTAGCTTCGCTCGCGTAGTCAAAGAAAAACCTGCATAGTTCCCATTCCCGTGGGATTTCCGGGATAAAAATCCTAAAGTTTTCCTCTGTGTATGCCAAATTTCATGAAAATCGGTTCAGCAGTTTTTGCGTGAAGGAGTGACAAACAAAAAAACATTTTATGTGAAATCTGATAAAAATGTATACACATAATTATATAATATGATGCCTTATTAATTATTGTTAGTTGTACTAAGATGGATGCGTGCAACGCCACGTTATCAACTAGTCTTGTTCATATTTTATTTTCTGTAATAATTCACGTACAAAACTCCGCCAAAAATTTGGCAACACTCACACATTCTCCGTTAAAACATAAAAAAAAGATTCTTATCTTTTGTATTATAATAAAGTTCCACATGTCTCCCGAATTTATTAACACATAATCTCGTTATATTCCGCATTGTACCCGCAAATAGTCCCTCTGACATAATTAGTTTCAATAATGACATTAGGGTTCCTAATATTGACATAATGACAGCTAATGCTCTTCACATAAAACGTCAAATAAAGCTAAACGGTTCGACCATCACGTTGCAAATTGGACTGAAATATGTTTACAGAAAATTCGACCGTATTTAAAGAATATAGAGTCGATATTTGACCGCAATACGGACACGTTAGATTTCGATACATAAGTGCCATCTACACAAATAAAGCTAATTTGGCGGGTCTGTTCCGTATTGCTCTTTTTAGTTGTACCAGTTAGAGTCGGAAATTGGACGTGTTTTGTGCCAAATTCGTTGATTTTATGATTAACGTTATTCATGAAGAATTCAAGTTGATAAAAGTAATGATAATTGGAAGTCATTCCTAAAATGTTGCTATTTGATCCGTAATTCTTTGTATTTTTTATCTGTTAGTTTTATTACAAGCTCAATATACTTGAGATATTCTTAGTTGGTGGTAAATGTTTAAAATATAAACGTAATGACGTTTCAAAAGTGTTTCTAGAAGAAGTTTAATTGAATAAATAAATTGAGTTTGAGTGGGAGAAAATCTTGAAATCAATCGACTTTCCAATAATTACTTGTCCTGTAAAAATTATATAAAATGTCACATTTGTATAAACTAAACCAATTCTTCAAAGAAAAACTATACTTTCCCGAAACGAAAACAGACTAGTTCAATCATACAAAAATTTGATCATTTTATAATAAGAGAATTTGATATGTATACGAATTAATTTTATTACAAATTGCACATACCAAACGAATACAATTGAAAACATTTATCAAAATACCACAAACAAATTAAATCAAAACAGAAAAATGAAAATAATTTCGAACTCTATTTCTATAACAGAGGGTTCAATTTTGAAAGCTATGTAAATTCGTCTTAATCACATCACTGCTTAAATTCTGCCTCAAAATTAAACAACACAATATTTTCTTGTAACAAGAGATTTATTCAATGGAGTGGCTTACAGCGGCGCCTAGAGGAAAACACTTTCCATTTGTTCTGCATCGCGATGCTATTGCAATGTATAATGACCCGTATAACTGAGCCGTAAAGTAGCAATTTGCATGGCCTGGTTTTAAGGGTTGATTTGGTTATCAGCTGCTATGCTAAAATGGATTCTATTGCTATAGAAATAAGGTCGTATTTATGTTATGCACATGGGATGTGGATGGGAATTCTTAAACCGGCAACTCAGTCTATTCACGAAATTGGTGGATCAAAGTTGCTTTTCGATCCAACCATACATTTATTCAAGCATTGTTTGAAATAGATGTTAAATTTCCGAACGTGTTAGAATTCCAGAAGTTTAATTTGCGCGGGAAATTCGCGTTCTAATTTTGAATTTTGGCGCAGTATTCGACTGGTGCAATGTAAATAAAAAGTTGGTGCACCAAAGAGGTTTATAGTGACATTTTTATGATTTCGTGGATGCAAAGTCGGAATATGAGTTTAAAAAGGTAAATATAATAAAGTAGAGTAGATTATAATGTAGGATATCCTTTTTCTTTGTTTGTTATTGTTAAGGTTTTGTTCAGCCGGTAATTCTATTTGATAAAGGTAAACCTATTAAATTTTATATTTAAGAGCTTTATGCCGTGGTTCAAATGTTATTAGATTGTCGAGTTCCAATAAGTACTGAATATGCGTAGCCCGTAGGTATAGGTATAAAAGGTAGGTACATTTTATAAACTCTGTAAATATGTATGTTTGTTAAACATGATAATTTAACTTTATATTTGAATAATCTTACAGCTTAGGAAATAACCGTTAATTTTCTGCCGCATCGTAGTAAATTAACAAATGAACAAAATAAAACGTAATTATACAGTACATTCCTCATTTAATATTTTATGTTTAACTAGCTTACCGCCCGCGGCTTCGCCCGCTTTGTCCAAAACCTAATAAATAAATTATATACTAAAAGTCTCTTGAATCACTCTATCTATTAAAAAAAACTGCATCAAAATCCGTTGCGTAGTTTTAAAGATTTAAGCATACAAAGAGACATAGGGACAGAGAAAGCGACTTTGTTTTATACTATGTAGTGATAATACACAATATACTCCAAAATTTCTGAAACCTAGAAACAACAAAGAATAAAGAAAGCCATTTGCAAAACTAGTATCAACGTGCGTCTTTACTTACGTGACCAAAAAGTAGCAAATATTTTTACTGAGCTATAATCTATCTCTACAATATCTTTACCATAATTGATCTAATTCTGATAAGCTGTTTTTGCATGAAGTTTAATCCATCTTACAAGATTTCGTATGTTTTTGATAGAAGAAATAGTAAGAACTTATTATAAAGATACACAGACAACGAAAACAACAAATAAGAGCGTGTCTGTGCACACGTGTCAGAAGTGAAACTTCTTTCATTCAAAGACACCATAATCGTCGCCTTACTGCATGACATGACGGCGCAGCCATGACTCGACCTTGGAATTTTACTCTCAACGTAAAACGTAAATAAGTTTCAGTTCAAAATTCCACGTAATGAGATAAGAAAAAGATTAATAACAAAAATATTATACTAATTGTCTATACTAGGCCAAAGATATTAATTTTTAATAGTATCGATGCCTGAAATAATTACCTACTGGAAGAAAACAATTATACTAATAAGTATTTTAATCACGTTTATCTGAAACTTATAGCGGTGCATTGCTCCGCTCCTGTTGGTCTTAGCGTGTTGATAATATTATAGCCTTCCTCGATAAATGGGCTATCAATCAATGAAATAATTTTTCAAATCGGATCAGTACTTCCTGACATTAGAACGTTCAAACAACCAAACAAACTCTTCAGTTTATAATATTAATTTATATAGACAGATTATGAATTTGAAAAGTTTGTTTGTTTGCTAGAGCCTAGAACGCGCTAATTTCAGTAACCACTGGTCCGATTTGAAAATTATTTCAATGTTAGATAGCCTTTTTATCGAGGAAGGTTATAAGCTTTATATATTATCCTACGCAAGACCTTTAAGAGTAGGTACAATATGGAGGTCTTCAAGAAAAGAGTGAACAGGTACCTACCTTTTAGGGAAGCGCGCTCCATCTTAGGCCACATCTCAGCTTACCATCAGGCGAGATTGTGGTCAAGCGCTTCCCTATAATACAATAGAAAAGAGCGGAGGAATGCGGGTAAAACCGCGGGATACAGCTAGTAAAGTAAAATAATATATCTATCTAAAACTACCTTTATTATCAGTGTTTTCGTGTAAACGTCCAATTTATTTGCTTATAGGGTAAAATACCATGAAATTACCAGATAATCTAAAACGTTTATTTTGTTGGGTCAGAGGTCAAAAATCTGATTGCGTGATGCATTGAATTATTTCTTTGTGTTATGATGTTTGTAAAATGCAAGTAATTTATGTAAATACTTTTTTTGAAATTGAAATTATAGTGAAGTGGGGAATTAAAATTGCATATTGCATATATTTATGAATGGTAGGTAATATAATGAAAAATGGCTTGTAAAAGTTACTTTGGTAAAGATGTAGCTTTCTGATCGTACTTTTTTCGAATGTGGAAATTTTGAGTTAATTCCGACTAATTAAAAATATCATAAAATATGTTTGTGTAAGGAATACCTTCACAAAGGTACAAATTCGGAAGAAGATCCTTTCAAACCTAGTACCTACGGACCTTGAGACGGGTTTCATCATCATATTATAGAAAATAATTTTATCCCAGAATGATATACATGTAAAACATATACTTAGCTATATATTAATTAATACCTCGTGCTCTTTTTCGTGTTTTCTCTCCATAAGAACTGTGGCTTAACAAAAACGTTTACAAAACAGTCGAATTGGTACCTAGTCATTCAGTTTTACGGTTGGCACTTTGGACGATTCATTTTTATTATATAGATGTTGAACTACTTTTTTTAATTACCTACTTCAAGAACTAACTCTACATAACTCTTAAATCTTTATTTTATAAAATGTCAAATTATAACGTACCTATTAATAAATCTACAACCCCCATTTCATCATAATCATAATATTATAGAGTGAGTAGTTCTAGCGTAATCCAGTAACATACATTCAAACTTTCGCATTTATAATATTAGTTAGGAATGGCGTGTTGGCGTGAATTCAAACCTCTCAGACACCTGAAAATCGGCCAAGAGAAAGAAAGAAGCACTTATTTGACTCTTATAAAATAATAAAAAACAATACAAAGAAAATAATGTTAACCATTTTATTTTCTTCTAGTTTTCTTGTTTTATAAAATAAGAATAAAATACTAAAAATGGTGGGAGTATAATTTCTTATAAGTCAAAATAATAATCTTAGGCACCCGTTACACGCTCAATCTAGAATGTGATCCTTGATCATGATCATTGATCTCAATCCAGATTGACTGTGTAATGTATTTGATTGACGGATTGTACAATATGATCAGAAAATATCTAGATTTTTTGAAATCAACGATCTCGATCCTTTGATCGAGATCCTGATTGATCGTGTAATGTAACATGCTGTCAAATTACGTCAGTCTGCGTTCGGAGCGCGATGGAGTCGGACGACAATAACGACGATATTCCCGGACGATATTCCCAACGATATGCCCGGCCGCAAGTGCCATTAACGTCGAAAACGCCGGATATTTCTCC
>CAJQZN010019919.1:0-22915 GCA_907164685.1 Colias eurytheme | reverse complement strand
ACACACATAAGAATAATAAACACATCAACGTCAAGCAATAACACGTTTGCATAGTGTTTTAGAAAATTACAGGCATATTTCACACACACATTTTCCCGCGCAATTTATATCTTTTACATTTTGATAGCATTTGGCGTCACTCCAACTATCGAATGAGTGGATATCGGCTATGTGCCATTCGTACTAGGCTTCTATTGTTGTCCCTTACCTTTTGTATGGGAGCGACAGAAACGAATAGCGTTGCTCATTATTGCACCTATCATTATAAATGAATATTGCCGGCGTATCGTAACAGCGTTTGTACTATTGCCAAACACGGCTTTCTGTTGATGATTCAACTTTTGAGTAGCTTTATATTACAGTCAATAATAGTTATCATAATATGTTATACAAATGGTTTCAATTAAGGTAGACTATTGGAGGGTTAGGGAGAGATATCTAATGACAGCTTTATTTAATGTTTCAATCATGTACATTATATTAATGTCTATAAAACCTCTCTAACTCTGTAGAATAAAAAATTGTAAGGGAGGAAAATTATATCTACCACGAGCTTAAGCCTTGTTAGTTAATTGAATTATATTTTGTGTGGAAATAATGTATATCAATTAACAGTATCGTCCTGTCCCTTAGAGAACTTTAGCCAATACAAAACTAATTAAAGTCAACACTCTTCAAGAAAGCATTTGAATCTACACAATTGAATTGAAATCTACACAAATAACAACATTTGACACACATCATAAAATACAACTTCTCATATCTAATCACTTCCATAACAAGATCACGAGTCATCGCCAACATTGTTAACATCTCTTTCGTCTGCGGATTAACTCTTAGATTTTTACGGAGTCTGCACCTATTGCATATTCATGAATATCCTAGCAGATAGGTAGCCGGTATCCGACCACTTTATATTGCTTTTTATTCGATTAATACCCGATATTGATGTTGAATAGATTCCATTTTAACGGCAGCACTCAGGCTGCCGGTTTATAAGGTTTTGTTCGCTATGAATATTCTAAGTATCTCCAACTAACAAGTTCGATAAGTATTGGACTTGGTATTACTCGCTTGCCGTTCCGTCTTTTGAGTCTTAATTTATTTAATGGTCTTCGTAAATGGTAATTTGCAGGGGCTCCTACCGTTTGTATTTTTCTTTGCATTCTGAAATAAATTCCACATAATATTTTGTATGGGATATTTCAGTTTTTAGTGTTCTTAAAATATTAAATGCTCGTTTTAACGAGATAGTTATTCCATTGCTTTTTTTGTTAATAATATGAAGTTTTAAATGAACATGGAAGGCACGTAGAAACAATGATAAATAAAAGTTTTTAAATCAGTTGGTATTAATGCGAATATTTCCACAACAAGTAGGATATAAAGTTTAATAGCTTATTGTAGCAACTTAACCCTAAGTAACTTTACCCTCATTTAAATATTATACTACCTTACTCCCATGGAATATTATATTATGAGTAGACGTGCAAGTTATCCGTGATTTCTCGTTGATATTTTATGTTCATGATAATAATTATTATAAGTTCAGAGCATGCGACCCACGCAAGTAATCCACTTTCAATAAATTCCATAACCAAAAACCCTAAACAACAACGACAGCCTAAGTCCAGCGTACCTCTCCGTACCCACAGGTCCCAAAAACAAACTATTCTCATACAATACCTCACACGGGCTCAAGCGTGCACTAATGAAACCGCCCCATTAAGAACCGGCAATATTTTCCACGGTAAGTTCCCAATAAATCGCTGGGGTACCGCCAGGGTCGAGTCTCGGGCCACGAGTCCCGACTTAGTTGGAATGAATTTATCGTATGATAGGATATCTCGCGAGTATTGTTTGCTAGTGTCGTTTGGGAGGTCAAGATTCTAACTTTCTTAGTTTATGATATATTGGGGGACTTGTGTTGCGGTTGAGCCAGTGGATATTGTTATTTACGTTATGAAGTTGGGCCGCGCTTTGCGCCGTATACTCGTATAAGGGCCACTTCGTGGAAGGGTACAGATTTATTCGAGGTTACGCTTATGAAGATTGTGTTCTGTCGTGTTTGATTTTCGGCGAGCGTTATATGAATTTTAAGAGGCGAACAGTATATTTATATTAATTCTGTAAAATTTCTTAATATTAGCAAAAAAATTTAAACATGTGGAAAACACACACACTTTCAATAAACACACACACATACAAAGCAAGTGTAAACCAACGTATCAGATCCGTAAACCGGGCATTCATTATCTACAAATTATTGTTCATTAGAATATCAATCGCAACACAATAGGTAGATGAGGCAGCCGTGCGCAAAACTTTTAATTGGAACAAAATCCTCGCAACGAAGGCGTTTTAATTAGTAAAATTTCCTATGAACAAGCGGAGAACGCAGTATAATTTCTATGCAAATTGCGCATTTTAACTTCGCAGTTACGCGGTCTCAACGGTTACTTTGGGAGACAGATCGAAACAGTCAAGCCAAGTGTATAAGAAGTTGATAAACACTGAATGTAGAGTCGTTTTGCGCTCTCATTAATACTTTCTAATTATTTAATTTTCTTTTATTTCCTGTCATTCTTCATAGTTTTTAAAAATATTAAAGTAAGTATGCAAATGCTGTCTATCTATTATATCTATCTTATTAAAATATACGTCTACGAAAATATAGATGCATTAATCTCTATCTAGCAATTGCATCACAACAACTAATGTCTACAGTATGTTGAAAAACGAACTCAGAACCATCATTTTCGTTAAAGTCATAGTAACTGCGGATCGGGATAAAGTCCGCTGACCCCTGTGCGAATCACGAGTCACATCACAGATAATAATATAATACTAATGTCTGGCTAAATATTCGCCACTAATTGTTTACCGTTCCGTTGTCATTTTCAGTAGCGACATTTTATCCTTCTTTTCTGGCGCTACCGGCCAGGATAAAGACCGCTGACCCCGGTCCGAATCACGAGTCAGACCACACATAATATAATACCATCCCGATCATTGCCACAGATAATATAATACTACAGACTCGCTAAACATTCGGTACTAATTGTTTACCGCGGAGGTTGTTTGCTCTCGCGTTTATAAGCACATGTTGCTCGTGCAAACAAAACGATCTCTTGATTGCTTAACCGGCTTTATTAGCATACGCGAGAGCTTAGTGAATCGATGTGTGCGAAAGTGAAACTATATTTTTTATGGTAATGACAAATAAACATTTATGCTGTTCGTTGTGTAGGTACTCATCGCTAAGATCTTTTATTATTTTACCACTCATATTATGTCTGATGTAGTGACCAATCATTTGGTAAAATAAATCTAAAATATTTATTGAAATCAAGAGTCCTAAGCGCAAAGCCTATTGAAAACTATAGCAGATAAATGCAGATAAATACTTTTATTTATTGCTAAATATCTACCTTTGTACAAAAAATATATATGGAAAACCCTTCCAATTCATTTCAATTTGAACTGCGGCGTGTGGCACGAATTGGTTGGTACGCCGTGGGAACGCATCGAATAACCACAAAAAAATATAAAATCTAAGGTGAACAATATAGAACCTACATTGAAACTGTGTCATTCGAAAACTATATAAGATTTTTGTCCAATTTAAATACTGTAAAATATATTTAAAAAGTAATTTATTAAGTAGGTATTCAACTTGATCATCATTTAAAAATATAAATTATTAAAATTTAACGCTATATACATCTTCACTGAACACTAATCTAGATCTAACAAAAAGCAAACACCATAATGATATCAAAATCTAATTAATATTATAATATGCCTTACAGATTAATATAACTATGAAACTACAGTCATTATCCGACCGAATATTATCTTCAAAGACGACGTCTTACACAAATTAAACTTCAATCCAATCAAGCGAAATATAACATTACAACAATTGAATATCACTACGTTATTGTTCATATCGCACCAAATCATATTACTCGAGCCGGGTTTACTTTAGAAATGAATTTAACCTCTTAACTCGCATCGCATCCACTTTCTCTGAAACATATCTGTACAGTGTACGTATGTGTTTGTAAATCAATTACTAGTGTGCGTCAATACGTGGAACTAACACTGTTTATGCCTTGCTTAATATATTATTAGCTGTGTGATGTATTGTTTGCAGTGTTGGCTGCATGGCTGGCCGACTGCACTTGTAATACAATCTGGAATATTGGTATGAAGTATAGTGAAGCAACAAGGCTAACTAATATAGACGGACATGTAGCTATGTGCAATAATTTATTGGTTTGTCAACTTTATATTTGGGCGTGATTGTAAAAAAAATAAAAGTAATAAGAATTGTAGAATTATTGGGACTTTCATTTATAATCTTTATTTTATTTTCGTTTTAAGGTATAGTAAATTTTACAGTCGAATTCCATTCAATGAACGGTTTTTGTGTAGAGTCCCTTTTACCTTATCTTTGTAGATTATAATATTTTTATTTGTATCAGAATTAAATTAAACAATATCATCCATTATGGAAAGGTTAACGATTCAATCAAAAGTACTCAATTAACAACAACAAACAACAAGAAATGTCTTCACACATTCGTCACAAACCAAGACACTATTTTGCCTCAACAAATACATAGAGTGTATGGTATAATCAAACAATTGTATGAATCAAACCAATATCAAATGTCAAATACAGTTCAGCGGTGCCAGAGGCGACGTTGATTATTAATCAAATAATGGTTTCCGAACGTCGTACATACGTTTCCAACTATCTTGAGTCGGCACAAGATGTATTACTGTAACTAAATTTATGGGAGTCGTACGTTTTATGCAGTGCTATTCTAGCGGCATGCGACCGCCTCCTTGGTACAGTGGTGACGCTTGAGCGTAGCAACGAGGGGTCCTGGTTTCGATTCCCGGTGGAGACGAAGAAAAAAAATGTGTCGGTCTGGCAGGACACAGAAGGCTGATCACCTACTTGTCCTTAAAGAAAATCGATCAGTGAAATAGATGCGTCTGCCCCTTAACCCACTAGGAGACATGGGACTTCACTTTATGCTACCCGCAGGTATAGGTTACAGATACCTGAAGGTACAGATAGCCTTTAATATAATGTTAATGAAGATTACTGAGGCTTCAATTACCTACCTGTTACACCGTCCCTTAATTTATTAAGTTTGAAACTTAAATGTTTGCTGCGATAACGATGATTTAATCGATAAAATTAATTATACAGTTTCAATTAAATATTATTCCTTGGATACAGTTGATAGTGATGTAATTTATGAAATTTCGGAATTTACAAATACAGATACAAGTACTATATTCTAAAACATCATCATCATATTCATTCAATCATCATATTCTAAATCGTTGCTCAGCAGTCAGCTGGAGTCCTTAATAAAACTAACATTGAGAAGTGGATAATTTAAAAGGTGAACAGCAATAGTTCACCTCTTTTATTACCCACTAGCTGCGCTTCGCGGTTTCACCCGCATGGCTCTGCTCCTATTGGTCTTAGCGTAACGATATACCTATAGCCTTCAAATCGGACCAGTTCCTAAGATTAGCGCGTTCAAACAAACAAACTTTTCAGCTTTAATATTAGTATAGATAGTACATAATAATTATATCAAGAGTTTCATTTCCACTAATTACCTTATAGTTATACTAGAGGTCTGCCCCGGCTTCGCCCGAGGTACATATTTCGCAATAAAAGGTATATGCCTATGTCCTTTCTCGGGTATCAAAATATCTCCATACCAAATTTCATGCAAATTGGTTCAGTAGTTTAGGCGTGATTAAGTAACAAACAGACAGACAGAGTTACTTTCGCATTTCTAATATTAGTATGGATTAAACGCAACCGACTCCACGACAAAAAGCACGCATACAACCTCTCGCATCCAGCACACCAGCACGCGGGCTTCAATTCAGAACTTTTAAATTTATGCCATTGAAATATTGTCAATATAAACGAGACGCAAACGAAAAGCGGCGGATTAATATTTATTTAATTTGCGGCCGCGGCACAGTGACGAGTTTTTGAAGGCACCTACGTTTTTGTTTTGTATCCAATATTTTTTCACGCTCTTTAACCAACGTGTATGGAATAGAATCATACATATTTTTTTCATGAAAAGCACTGGCGCGGCGCTGTTTTTGAATTGCACGAGCTGGGTCGTACTGAATTTGTATTTTATGTAATGATAAAGCTATATATTATATTTATATGTTTATGATAATTTAATTAATAATGTATAGGTACGACCAAAAAATAAATGTGAACATAGCAAACATCACTTTGACTGGCTTGGTTGGTAGTGACCAACCAAGCCAGAGGTCGTGGGTTCGGTTCCCACCCAGGGTAAATATTTGTGTGATGAACATAGATGTTTGCTCTGTGTCTAGGTGTTAATTATCTTTATAAGTATTTATTTAAAATTAGTGTGTGACAATTGTCCTGAAATATTTATTGATTTATCAATTAAAACAGTATATTTATTTTAAAGATACTTTACAATCAAATAAGCAATTGAACACTCTTATTTAGTATTTATATATCAAATTACTAACTAAATAAATTATACTCGTCTAACCTAACCTAACCAACTTCATTATTAATATTACGTATAAAGAAATCGTACAATCATTTTCACCATTCATCCCACACCTATCAGCGGAATTTTGAAACGACAAACCGTATCCAAGTAAATCCATTCAGTGTAATCTCCAACTGTACATTGAACCGCACCTAGCTTCAAATAAACTTCGATGCAATCTTTTATAACTAACTACAAATACTAAGATTAGGTAAGCGTTAGAACGTGTGAGAGCAATAGGCGATACCTTGTATGCTTTCTCGCATTTCTTCAAATTTCATAAAATCATTCCTAATATCAAACATGTTTTCCTAATATTTAAAAATAAAATGTTGCATACATTAATTGTTGCAAATGGAGTTGTGGCTTATTAAAGAGGAGGCTATTTATAAACATAGGAAACATTTTCTTCTAGACTGCTCGGGATGGATTTTTTTCAATACAGCAGAGGACAACGACTTACGTATTAAATGTCATATCTCATGAACACTTATTTCTTTTCATTAAATATTCATCTTTATCATTACAATTTTTATAAAATATTCAATATCCTTTTAAATCCATTCCAAAATCTTCATCCCTGCACGCCTACAAAACTAAAGCATCAACTCGCTTCACCGATTCGCGTCTAATCAAACCAGTACCTTACAGAGAGAGGCGACCGCAATCGAGTTACTCGTATAATAGTGCAAAGGCGTCGTTGCGGTCCATAGAAGCGCTGTTCGACTTTTTGAAAACACCTAACGAGGTACTTTAGACCGCATTCGAGTGTACAAGACGAGCATTAGCGACGCTCGACCGGTGGTAAAGTGTTAGGCGATAAACTTGAATAATATCTAATGTTATATTGATGAATTCGATTTAATTATTGGTAGGCAGAATTTCGACAATCATTGACTTATTTTATTTTACCGATTATATTATTATGCTCTAGGTGTGGCTAGAGCTAGTTTATAAAAGCTTCTGTTTGAATGAATCATTATATGACTGAAAATTAACTAAGGTGGTTGCAAATTTCAAATCCTGTATAGAAATTGAGTAACGTAAAGTAGATTATTTTATTGGCTTGTAGGAGACAATAAAAAACCGGCTAAGCAATGCTGATTACACAATATTTTTTTCTATTCTTATGATATTATTATCGTCTCTAGTACACAGAATTTACAAACTCAAACTGGCCAACATTGTACTGCATTTATTCAAAGCGCTCGTCACCCGCAGTCATAACAATCGCGTAAATCGCAAAGCTACTACGCACTACCACAATACTGCACAATACGACTGCTTGCCCCGGTCCTTACTATTTCACGAGCAGTCACAATTAAACTTAAACTGTCCGACGCAGCGTCACACGAAACAACTCGTCACGCCTATTCCGTATGTATGAGACAGGCGTATTTAAAAGCTAGACTTCTGAGTGTTCGTACAGCCACTGAATACAGAATGTATAGCCCCGTTCCGCCTCAACTACAGAGTGCTTTGAGGTCGCTAAACGGTCACGTCTTTGGGCGCACGAAATTGTTTTAAAACGACATTTTAAAACACGCCCGACCCGGCCCGGTGAAATTATAATGTATCTTGTAGTACATACGGGAATATTATATGAACATATTGCAACAATGTTTTAATTGTATTGTAAGATATTACACGCGAGGACGGTTTAAATATTAGTTTGAATGTAATAAGAATGTACTGCGATTCTACACAGCTACCTAATTGATGTAGGTAGTTGATAACAAATCGCAGCAAGTCAACGACTATTAGCAAAGTGAGGGTAGTTGGGACGAACGTCGTATAAACAACGTCCGAGCCCCTAGACACCCCTAGGCACGATTCGTACAAATGCGCCACGAGTCAAGGGAACGCGGCATTTTATAGTATTCGACAGCTAGCCTGTTTTGACAGGAAATAGTGAGAACTATTCATCCACAAATATATATTAAATCAAAAGTTACGTCTAACAGTATACAATTTATAAGGTAACGGGGAGAACTTGAAATAAACAGTTGATTAGACGATCTCGATAAATCATCGCAAAAGTTATTGTTTGTATCAAGTGTTCTAGATTCAGATAATATTATTAAGGATTAACAATTGATTGACTTAATTCAAAGATAAACTCAACTAATAATTCCCTTAATTTTTGAATAAACTTTAATTTCAGTTCGTGGAGAATAATATTTCTACAATTAGTAGTTATTTTTAAGTTTCAACTACATGCAATAATTATAAATATAAGATTGCGTACCTAGTTGTAGCATCTTTAAATGAAAAATAATATTGTCAATAATATAATATTTAAACGACCATTTTTAGAAAGAACTAAGGATCAATATATTTTATGCTTAGATACTTATAAAAATTTTATATGCATATTCTGTGAAACGTTTAAAAACATTTAATAACTTCAAAAACATAGAAACTACTTGAAAAAAGCAAAATAATTTGAGTAGATATTTTTGAAAACAACTAAAACTAACGAAGGTTTTAATCAAGCTCAATTTTTCAAATCATTTGCCTATTTCATTCAATCTAACAAAAAATGTACTCATATTTTTCGTATTTGGATGTTGTTTGAAACAAAATATTTTTCGACAAATTTAAGAGCTAAAATTTAAACATAGAATATGTAACATAGAACATAGAAATTTGCTAAAGATAAAATATTATGTACTATTACATATTGAAAAGGCTCAGATTGATTTGAAATAATCAAGTTTTGGACCTTGCCTTCGGCTATGTTTCAAGTTTGCAGCTGCTAGTCATATGCCTTGTAAATATACTTAAAAGTTTCAATATAGGATCGAGGCAGATCTTAAAATGAAAGTTTTTTTATTCATTTAGATATAACATGATACGGCATCATTAGCCACCAATAAAAATTACGTCGTACTAACTTATTACTTTCACACCTGCGTCTCATATTTTTAAGTCGCCCCACATTTTTCCGACGAAAGTCTCCCGGCGAGCAATTTGCCAAATTAGCCCAACAAACAGACCAAATTTAATGCGCCAAGGTATGGCACAAAGGACGTTTTGCTAAATTATTTAATATTCGTCCGGAGATCCTTAACCGACCGCTGAAAAGGTCCTCCTTGCGATCGCCTTTTGTATATAAACAGTTTTATTTTCGAAACGACAAACCTGAGGAGGATGCCGGGTCCGTTCTATTTTATTTATTTCTCTTTATGGTAACGTTATTTAAAAAGGACTGAATCAATTTGGAGCGAGATTCTTTTGCGATTTCAAGAAGTTGCCAGTAATATAACTCTTGCTTTGTACATATTTGTTTGCGACTCGCTTTTGTTCGCGCTCCTTGGGATTACTGTAGCGTCTCATGTTTTTAAAAATATTTTTATGTCGCTTAATCCGAACATGTATTTCTTATCTTCGTATAATATTCCTTATGATACGGTTATTTAAAAATAATCTTGGAAAATATAGAAATATTTCAAATCCATTTTCATAATATTATTACGATAAAATAATGTATGCCTAGTATGTTTATAAAAATTAGGACCATATTATGTATTCTTGTAAAACGTTGAATTTAATAATAGTTTAATAACCCTAATAATTGAGCAAATAATAATTTTCAAACATCACTACATTGATGACTACCAAAATTATTGCCTCAAACCTGAATACTTACATACTCAAACATCAATCACAAACAAAACCAATCTGCACGTTTTTAATAACCATCCCTTCCAATCTCACAAACATAATTTATATCTGTATACACCACTACACCTCGGGAACCGATTAACAATCTTTCCCGTAGTAATTACAAGCAGACAGACAGTGCACGGCACAATGTACATTACCCGCCGTGTCTGCGTAAACGAAGAACGCAAAACAACAACAACCTAAAACAAAAACAAAAACCAACAACAACAATGGTGAGTTGTTTTATACTCTCCCCGTTCCCGCGTTTCCTTTGAATGGGAAACACCAATTTTCTATGACTTCTTGACGTTTCCACTCCGCTATTTCGTTATGGTTTCGCGTTGATTCGATGCGGTGACCAAATGTTTGGGGAAATATTGAACAAGCATATTTTTATTTACTAGTAGATATTTTTGGTTGAAATAGAGTCACTAAAAGTTACGTTGAAGTTAAAGTCGATCAATTATTTATGGTTTGTAAAATGTTAAGTAAAGACGGATAAAATATGATTTAATTGTTGGTAAAACTTTATGTATTTGCGAATAGTAATAAATATATATATTACAACATACCTAACAACAACCTTAAAACAATCTATCAACGAAATTATATACTAGCAAAGCTTGCGTCCACTAACATTATTTTAACTCTACGTAACTATAAAATATCACCTCACATCAGATCCACGCATCAAGAAACCTGTACACTGTACAGTCTACAAATGTCATTACTAAAACGTTCGTTACAATAAAAACACACTTACCTAGGTACACAGTAAAATCCATGCATCTACGAAACCGTACATCATAAAGGCATGTGTCCACAAACGTCATTATCCTACACGTATATCGTCGCGTCATTATCCTACACGAATATCCACCGTGTCATTATCCTACACGATCCGCCTTCGTTCGCCGCGTGGTCGCACCGCGGCGCCACTCCGCTAAGGGCCTGGCATTCAGACGAGGGCCCTCGCATCGCAGTCGCCATTCATTGTGACGATTGCGCTCTCATTATACACACAAGGACATTTCAGACGTGCACCGCAGAGAGGGAGTACAGACAAACAGACAAACAAAAAAATGCCATCCCGCCGAGTGCTGTTCACGTGTGGCTTTCAAGGAACTAGATCGCCGCTACGCCAGCTAGTGCTAAATAGAATCAAAATATGTTTGTTCTTATTTGTATAACAATTTTTCATAAATGCAAAGCACGCTTCAATCTTGTGGGATTTTAAAACAGTACTGCGAATCTTCAGTTACCACATTTTCATTAATTTAAATGTTGATTATATAACAATTGACTAAAACGCTATAAATTAGGTATTTCAACAAAATAAAATAGAATAATATTATTTACATCAAAATAGGTAAACAAACATGCGGCTATGGCAATGTTTACAAAACATCGCCAATATTTTGATGTACAGACCTAGTATGAGCTAGAATTATTCAATATCCATGCAGTGCAATAGGTATTATGATTGAATGATTTTGTTACACCGAAGAACGCAATATTGACGCAACGCAATATTGAATATTCGTTTATTTCAACAAATCTTTCGAAATCGTTACCTATAGACTGGGCTTTATATCAGACTGAAACAAAAAGAAAAAAAATTCAAAGACATGATCATGTTCATTTTAACATACTCAGAATTGAAATCTCGTACTTTTTACTTTGCTTTATAGAGAACCAAAAATCTTTATTCCATCAACGTATAAAAAAGATCAAAACATAACAACAACATGTGGAACATTCATTCTACACTTACATCAGGAATATTTTCCAAGACAAAAAATTCACTTTAATTACTCGGGCACAATATTCTAGGTTTACCACCGCACGAGCAAAAGGAAGCCCGCAGCGCGCTCACGTATTTTGATGGCAAATAAAAAGGGAACAAAATGGGAGAGGGCCCTCCGCATTTCCATCGAAGCTCGAGTCTGATTAATGACGCGCTCATTCTGTTCTGATCCAATTACAGTTTGTGTTTGCATTTGTTCCGATTATTGATTCGGGCTTAACCCGATTTGTACGAAACTAATGACGTATGCTTTGTCATATTACACTGCACTGGGATGAATTTTGCAATCGTTTATGTTATGCATCCCTGTGTGCTACCTACTTGATGAGGGACATTTGGACATTAGAGTTAACGTTCAAATTCAGTATATGAATTTCCAATTTTGAGCATCATGCCTATCCTTATCGTAGTTTTTCAATAAAAAAATATAATATCAATTAATGATCTCTGGTATGCACAAAATTTATATTCATATCTTACCATCCAATTTATCAAATTTGTAACCAGTACATACTTTACTTTCATCTGTTTATTTGAATTCCAATATAAAATGAAAAAGCATCACTCGTCAACCAACAAATCGCGCTACATTATATTCGCAGGCAAATGAGCACTAGTGACGACCCGTTTCATACGACTTGATTTCACTTTGTATGAAATCGAATATTCGCCGTCATTCTACGACACAAGTCATTCCCATTTGAGCAGACTTCAAAGGGCAAATTCTTGTAAAATCTTTATACACCGTACAGCGTACAATGGACGGAGGTGAAAAGAGGACGTAGGTGCTTCAAGTCCCCTCTAGGGTGGAATAGGAAGAAAAAAACACGTCCACAAAATGGATGTCATTACCCGTATTTACCTTGGAATCTTTTACAAACATATCATTACAAACATGCAAAGCACAAAGAGTGTTTGTAAATCAAACTGTGTATAAATAATTCATCTTTTAATGTTACCTGCTACCAACCTTTGTAGAGGTTTTTTTTCAATGGGAAGAATAATTACAGTGTATATTTCGTCATATTATTCTGTGGGATTTCTATTGATATTCAGTTTTGTAAAAATGATTATCTCAATTTGATTCCCGAAATTTTTATATTCAGTTTGTATTCAATTATGTATATAGGGCTTTCTTCTTAGATTACATTTATGATTATTAAAAAATTAAAATTAAAATTCATGAATTAAATTTTGAGACCAAGTTTAGAAGTAAATTTTTGTCATCGTGTTATTTGATAAACACAGTTTTTCACGATTCCATCAACATTAATATTATAATGATAGAAAAACTGAACCAAACCAAAATACCACATTAAGCCAACAAAGGAGAACATAACCCACAAAATCACAAGATACTCTTAAACAAGCTACGCTTCACAGCTCATTATCGAACCGCACAATCAAACACTAGATACGTACGTTAAACAGAACACACTGCAGATTCTAATTCTACAAATTCAACGCGTAGTGGCTATGAATATCGACGCCTCCAGCGAATAATGGCCCACTGCGATAATTTATGTTTAGGGGTATACATTATTGAAAACAAAATTTTACCTACGGTAATTGATGAAGATTCATCCAGATGGGAGAAAATTCGCACCAAATTATTGATACCAATATGCATTATGCATGTATACAAACCGTAATTTTCGATTTTCTTTAAAATAACTTAAATATATACAACAAGTACCTAATATTTTTTTTATATTCGAAATGACAAATGACTTAGTTACTTGATACTAAGCAACCACTAGTTCCACACAGAACAGAACAGAACTTTGTTGATGTTCATTTTAAACATAGACCATTCCATTAGACACTGTCCACTGTTACATATAAAAATACATAAATTCGTGTCTAATAATTTATTCCGCTCAATATAACACCACAACACGCGTTCACTCGCTTTCGGTAGTGATATGCAACCGCAAAAACGACCCGATGAGATATAATTATCTCGGCTGCTTTAGGGGCATTAATTATTCATAATGCTAGTGGCCGGGGGGTTTAACGAGCAACAAATGGATGGGGTACGCGGCAGCCGGGATCCCGTAGGACCGCAGTCTTCAACTAGATCGCTTCGTGTAAAATGAGCTTGTAGCGTAGACTACTCGTTCCCTCGCTGAACGGTTAATGTGGAAATTTAACTTGGGACCAAGTTTCAAATTGTCATTACACCGAGATTGCACCGTGAAGATGTCCATTGACAATCATAAACCTTATCTGTGCAGACTTTAATAGAGATTTCCATCGATAGTGAAAACTGGAATGATAATATTGTGTTGTGTCCTTCTTTCTTCTTTGAAAAATGCTGTCCTGAAAACATATTTTAAAGTGATATCTAACACGGCACGATACAACACAATCAATTTGCGTTTGTTCGAAATCATACCGTATGCAGTAATTAAAAACTCCCTAAAACCGGTAACACCAAACAAACATCGACCTGCTGCGACCTCATCCGCGTCAATCCGCGACGAAAACAATAGCGCACCAAACCATTCGTATTCTGCGACCATACTGGTGAGGATTTACATAGAGGGCCACCGTCACCTCGGGCGTAGCGTGATTAAAACCCCCAAAATATACGTCAGAGTGTTGACGTTTTGATGAGGCGAAATTACGCCGCGCGTAAATGCCCCCGGGGAATTCTGGCCCGGGCAAAGATGCCCCGGGAGGCCCGTGCCGCCCGGAAATGAAGCTAATCATCGACTCGTGGCGTCTCTGCTTGTCCTCGTTGTATATTGTGCCCTAAATAGCAGACAATTTTTTCGTCGCGAAATAATAATAATCCGCGAAACAACATGGCGGACGGCGTGAGAAGGGATTCGTCATTAAATATTGAGTTGTAATTTATTGACATAATTCTGTGTTAAATGTTGTTAAATATTTATGTTGAATAATGAAGTGTGGAGCGTTGTGGAGCAGGATTATATAAAAATTATAAGGAAAAAAGTTTTCAAAACATGTACCTATGATATTTAACGGTAAAAGAGCCGAGAGATGAAATCTCCCTGATTTGATGTTCAATGTCCAAGCTTTCACAATCTGCATGCGTCGTTTTCATAAATGACCACGAATCCAACCTACCAACCAGCTACATTTATAAATACCACGTCACGTCATTCATAGCCTGTTTAGCGCACCCAAAACGCATTGTTTAAACGGAACACAGTTTAAACTACACCGTCAACGTACCAAACAGCTATAGCTTGTGCAAACGTGTTCGACAGCACAGTCGCGCACAAAGTCGGCGATCAAAAGGCGACCGACATCGAATTGTCGGCGTAATGGAGCCGTCACAGGCCGACACCTCGTCACCGGCACAAGGGTGACCATTTAAAAGTTTCACAAACATCGACTGCGTAGCGTAGTTATACACTGTACATGTAGCGTGCAATGTGCGATACTGACGCTCGCAGATACGCAGATTGAAGTTTTTACCAGATTTTCGTGTGGCAGTAAACAAATATCACAGAGGTGCCTATTTCTTTTGACATCGGCCAATTTTGGCATAAAATATATGCGTGAATATATTATTCTGATAAATGCACAATGAGCCTGAAAGATTTTTTGTTAAATAACAAACAGTAAAAATAAAAATTTATATTAAAAATTAATCATGTAAAATATATTAACTGTGAGATAACATTTTAAGAAAAGGCACTTATAATTGAGTGTGAAACCATAAAAATAGCATGTCTATTCAATTCGTACACCTCCACTTTATAACTACGCAATTAAATTTCCAGAAAGTCTATTCACATTTTCACCACCTACTTTTCTACGAAATGTTAATATAATCAATTCCAAAGAAGCAGATTGATTGCTTTTACAATATTCATTCGCATGACATTTAAAGGTTTCCCTCATCAATTGCTCGCTGGGAAAAAAACATCGAATCTTTGCAAGGAACGGGGGTGCGTTTTTCATTCAACCCCATCCCGTACGAGACGCTATATAAATTCGCGTCGTAAAGAGGAAAAGCTTATTCAGCGATATTCAGAGTATCTGTGGTATTTCGCGTCATAACGTAAAACCTTTGCGGTTTAGAGCGAACTACAGCGTCGTGAGTGCTGTGCGCTCTACACTTTATGGTCTGCGGAGTGAGAGACAGAAGGATGCTCTAATATATTTTTGTCTATATTAATTTATACAGTTTACATTAAGGTTCACATTATGGTCTGGGAAGAAGGATGCTTCAATATAATATATTTTTTGTCAATGTTAATATTATAAAGAGGAAAGATTTGACTGTTTGTTTGTAACTCGAAAATAACTGAAGCAATTTTCATAATTAGAATTTGTTATTGTTTATTTATAACGATTAAAATCATAGTATTGCATTGATTTAAAAAAAAAAATCACCAGAAAGCTTATTCATTCCTAAGCAACATAGGCTATATTATATTATTATTTTATTTCTATCCCGGGTCGACCCCGTAGGAGTCCGGACGAAATGCTAGTATGAGGTAACATGATATTGGTAATGTTTTCATAATATAATAACAGTTTAAATAACAACTAATGACAGGCTATAATGATATTATTAGGTAACACGAACTTACAGTACACATATGAAAAGCGATATTGTGGATAAATAAAGTGTTTTATTTTTATTTTGACTAATTTCAAAGAAAATATACAATAATTTTTATTGTATATTTTCTTTGATTATGAGAGAGAATATTTCATTACATTCACATACTTAATTTGCAAAAGGATAGCGTGACGTAAACCCTTTCTCTCTACCATTCTAAGCCAAAAAATAAATAAATAAGACAATTTGTAACGATATACATTTATGCTTACAAAATGTCGTTGTTACAGAATAGGTCTTACTTTCACAATGGTACACATTAAATGGTACGTGTAAATACCAGCCGTAAGCTAATTTCCTCTCATCTTACACGCTACGTTCAGCTTGTGACGTCAGAATGTGGACCAATTTAAGTTTGAACAATGGCCGCGTCGGCATGTTCCCGCGATTGTCATAAATAGAACAAATGTTGCCGCGAACACAGCGACTGTAAACCAGTGTAAGGGGGCGATCACAAGTATAAACGGCTACGAGTGAGATGTAGTGAAAATATGCTTAATATCACATTTGAGAAAAAATAATATACATACTAGCCGAATTGAGAACCTCCTGCTTTTTTACAATCAATTAAAAAGGTGTGAGTATAGAAATAAAAACAAGTCTCATATTATGGTCGCGTAAACAAACTAGTGCATCAATCAGCGGAATAGAATAGAATTCACAGTCATGCTAACGGAGTTTTCACCGCTCAGTCTTTTTTTTAATCTGTTGTTTGGTAGTAAAATAATTTATAAAAATTTAATTTAATAATTTATTTTATCCCTAATTTTTATGCTATAATAATTTAGCTGATGTATAATAAGTCAAGTGGTATTTTGACCATCTACATGCATTTAGGTAACAATTGATGATAAAGCTTAGACTAGTTCTGGTTACTTTTAAGGATCACAAATCGCTGCCGCTCCCGCTAGTCCCTCGCTGTACTTGTAAAACCTGACCTTTACGAGTTAAATGACAGAAAGTAATATATCAAGCGATGATGTAGTTTCGAGGTTAAATGTGATAGTCGTTTAGCTGATGCCTAGTTCCGGATGCTTTTTAGAGCATTTAGTGTTGTGGAACATATTTTTTATAAATAGTAAGCAAGGATTAAAAAATAAAATCAGAACAGAAAAATAACATTTATTTCAGTCTTCACCAAAAGATGAACCTACATAAAACCAAGAATTATAATTTCGTAGTATACATCTATAACATTTATTTTATTTTATTATAATATTGTAAAAAATGATCACTAGTTTAGTCTTATCTACTACAGCATTAATAGCTTGCATATATTATATACTGCATATATGCCGCGTTTGATAAACGATCATCAAAACTGTTACTTCTCCACAATCACAAAAACATAAATCGCGGTAATAAACTGGTACTTAAAAACAATATGTTTGAACACGAAAACATTAATAATTCAAGCATGGCTTGCCAACTAGAGCACTTAAATACAACAACAAAATATTTATCGTCCGTAATAAAATTAAATGTTCGAGCGGTGTGCTCAATGTGTCGAAACAATATCACACAATATAGTCCTACATGCAAATCAATGGATGTCAAAAATACGAGCCGAGGGGGCGCGAGCGTGCGATCGCATAACGCGGACCGCGGCTCCGCAAATGCCGAACGATATTCAAGAAATACCAACAAGTACGTAAGGGGAAGACGGTTTCCTTATTATTATGTTGCATAGACTAGTATGAGATCTTGCTGCTAAGAATACAATTGTGTGGAATAAACTTGATGACTGTTATGGCATTAAATAAAAACCAAGCAGACTAGTTAAAGCAGAAAATGTATACAAAAAAAATATGTAAAAGAAAAGACCTCAACATTAAAATATAATAAATAAAGTATAATCGTCAATCGTCGCTATTCAGCACAATCAATGACAACAAAATATCAATTTCCACATTAATAGAACACAAATAATCACACACAGACTCACCAACTTTCCAACAAAAAGGGCCATAACGCACAAATTACCCCATACTTTATTTTTACGGCGCGTAGATTGAAACATCGCATCGATTTGTTAAACGAGTCGCGATGGCAGACTTCATATCAATAATTTTGAACTAATCCACCGACGTGCGGGGGCAACGACCGATTTAAAAAAAAGTACCATTGTATAAGCGATTTTACGTTCAATATACGGGCGGTATTAAAATTGATACCGACATATACAAATATGTACATCATAATATGAAATACCGGGAATTTTTCTGAGAGCATTGCGTAAATAAATACTTATCGTGTTTGTGGTCTGCTAAAGCTCGTTAAACATTCATACTCGTATAATATTTTAATGAAACATTAAACAACATATAAAAAGCGAGAGATTAAAAAAAACTACACTATCTTTTCTTGGTATAGTGGTGTATATATCCGCAGTAGTGTAATTAAAAACGAGATTTCAGAAGGAAGAGAAGGGTTATATACAGATGTATTATAAATAGAATTAGAATCACATCCTTTCAAATGTAAAACTATTGAAAAACAATTTATCAAAAACAGACCCAAAAAATTATCCAACCAAAAACCTGAACGTATTTACAGATGTAGAGTTTGGCACATACCTTATACTTTTTGGCAACGTATTTGGGTTTTAGATTGGAATTTTATAAAAATATAACTTTTACGGTACCATCTATCGACAGTTTAGAGATACGTTGCATTGGTTTACTTCAAATATTTGTACGTACGATTTTCATCTACGCTCTAAGTTAATTGCTACGGCGTAGCACTACAGACAAAATATGTATGTATTTTTATGCCATTCAATTATTTAATAATAACAAATTGTAAATACATTAAAATAATAATAATTCAATTATCTTCTTATTATCTACATACTTATTTTTATTTTTCCACCATACAAAGATGCAACCCTTAACAAAGCTTCCATTCCAATAGAGAATAAGAGCTTATCCTAAAATTTTATACAATGCATATTTTAACCAAAAGCTCAGTTCCAATTGCATATTATACCATTGAATAAAATTTGTAAATAATTTTATATAACATAGAAATAACCCAAAACACATCGGAGTACCCAATCCAACTAAAGGGCAGCGTGTGGTCCCTCGCCCTACGGAAATAATTATTTCACTTGTCAATATAAAGAGCGCGAGGGTTGCGATACGACACGCTGAAATTCTTGTTTAATGGATTTTCTATGTATTGAATCTTTTATTAATCGAAAATTCCGAAATAAATGGGCGGCATTAAAATTTTATTGCCCCCTGTAAATACGAAAATAAAGTCGGAAAAGAACAATATGCTATTTATTACCAATTAGCAGTTTTTTTCTCACAAAAGCACGGGACTTCCTAGAATATCTATCATTCTAACTTTTTATTATTTAAAAAAATATTCATTACTTTCAATAATAATTTAACTTTAAACTTAAGAATTTATCTTTAACCTTAAGAATTTAACTTTAAACTTAAGAATTTAACTTAAATATAAACCAAAAATTTCCATTGAAACACACACCAAGATTAATTACGTAAAACCACTTAAAAAGCAGTAACACAGCGTCTAACAACGCAGTACGCTTCAATATTTCAGACGCGACAAACGAGGCGTATATTTACCATTACACATTTCACGAGGTACGAACAGACAAAAGCCTCTATAAATCTTATGTAAATCGAGTGCAGGTGTCGTGATTCGTACATATTTAGCAGTCTCTGCTAATGTGTTTACCCTATTATATCAAGAGGTTTTACAACCAGATTACGATGACCCGCCACGTCCCGCGCAATCGTAGCAAACAGGACGAACGCGCGTAGCTAACTTCTGCGCTACGAGATCTCGCTCACTGGGCACGTCTAAAAATCTTCTACGTAGGCTTTCCGCAAATAGCGTAGACGCGTTTGCATTAAGTTTTATTACTTCCTCGCTCTTGTAATTTATACGTGTAATGTGGTACTAGCGAAGTTGAGATATTTTTCTTGGGCGAGCGATAAAAATGTTACCGCACAAGACTCTCGGCTGTGTTTACGTGAACGGAGGCTCCATATAATACACGCGAGAGTTCTTCGCAAAAATTTATTTGACTACTGATATATAAGTGTTTGGTTGGAGAGACTTGATTTTGCGTATATACTAAGGTTTTTATCATAATATTCTTTGGGTAGCGTAAGGCTCCCAGTTCCATACATTACCATATATTAAGTTTACTATCCAGACTCACGTTTTCACAGTATTTTATACCGACATCAAAATGTGGGTTATAAGCTCTATACGTAATATTCTTGGAACTGCAGTGCGTTCACATAATTATGGTTACGTATTTGTAGAACAAATTGTTTAAAACATTCATTCGTTTAAAACGTAGTCCATACATAAAAAAAGGTTTATGTCTACATAATTTTATTAACATCCATTTATTCACAGTTCAGTCTAATATTATATAGTAAAAAATAAAATTATGACATGACGCTACAACAAACTTTGAAACCACGTACATATTTTTAAACACATGCACACACGATCTATTTAGTTTGCCAACTTCATCAGCGGCATTGAAATTGACCCGTGACTTGAATGTGTACACACGGCTTTATGATTCAAAATTAGTTGACATGCTTACTCGATTAATTAGAATGTAATTGGTTAGTTATGCTGTATTATTATTGCGGTACACGCAATCACGAGACTACAAGATGTTTGTTGTTAAATATAGTGTAATTAGGTTCTATTGTAAAACAGTCTTAATCAGCTATTTGGCGGGAGATTCAATTTCATTTACATACATAGTACTTGTCCTTGTTTAGATTTTGAATGTGACAGCAATAAAAGCATTTCTTCCATAAACGATAATGAAACTTTTACAAAATGTCGATTTCATCGACTTTTGAATACTTCCTAAAATTTCATTCCTAAATCTTAATATTCGTACCTATACGAATAATATCATTGAAAATGGTACATTCATTCGATTCAGTAACGTGACTACAACGACCCGGACGCAGGACGGCGACGTGACGTAGTACGACCGCGGGCGATACTTCCGACGGGCCTGGCGTCTCTTATGCGATCCGTGACGCGCCTGGCAGAGCCTATTCATATGGAGGCCTATTTATAAGATTAACACTCAATTTTATGTTAGTAAGTAAGGGTTATTTATCATATACATATCAAATACATAACAAAACATGATTTAATTATAAGTACATAATTTTTTTTATATTACTACAGATACTTAAAGTACACACAGTTAATGTCAATCAGCTTTTCACACTAGGCAACGCATGTTTTTCAATAAACGAAAATCACGTAAAAATAACATCTAGTTATTGATGGTAGCATTGAAAATAGTCAATTCTCGTAATGTGGTAACGTGACGAGAATAGGCCGGACGCGGGATGGCGACGTGACGGTGTACGACCGCGGGCGATACTTCCAATAGCTCTAGCGTAACTTATACAGTGCTTTGATGTTATGATATTAGTAGATAGTAATCATAATTACATGGTCAATTATTTAAGAGATAAGGTAGGAATTATTTTAGGAAAACCACTACAACTACATCTTCCTAATTTCCAAAATCTATATGATCTGATGATAACGTGTTTTAGGTTTCAGTGCCCAATTATCCAATTTTGGAAAATTGGCCTCCGCTATCTCGATCAAGCTTATCCTAAATCAATCTCCGTAACTCTAGGCAAATTATTTTTAATCTACATCACCGAAAAAAAACAATTACAACCCAAACGCAAGCCGAGTGACAGGCTGGGTCGCCCGCGGCAAAATGGCGCCCTCACTTCGTCCCAGCGCGTTCGTCTCGCGGTGTATTTACATCAAACGAGTGAATGTTCATTCTAATCTAATTATTTTAGTGTAAACAGGCTTAAAGCATTCTTTCGTTGTTCTAAGTGCGTTCGAAAATATACTATGCCATGTTTAATACTGAATAACACTGAACGACGTTTTTGTTTACACTAAAAGAACAAGAAAGAATGCTCTTGCTTACAGCTCTAGCTCTATGTTCGTTTGATGTAAATGCACCGTCGGTCGCTTCGCCAAATCGCGTGAGTGTTTGTCTTGACTTTTCAACCGAGCAGTGTTATACGGCATGATATTTCACTGTAATCGCATTTTGACGCGATGAGAGGCCAATTGGTTTACAGCGAATATAAATGGTAGTGTGCGTCCACACTGAATGCGCGGTGGCGGCGGCCTAAGGCGGGCGCGACGAGCGGGCGCTCGCGGTGGCCACACCGACGCGCG
>CAJQZN010019918.1:0-10185 GCA_907164685.1 Colias eurytheme | reverse complement strand
AGAAGTTATTTGAAATTTAGATGACAACTCTATGTTTGGAGCGAGATTAATTTGCTTCTCAAGCAACTTCTTAAAAGGAGGATGTTCCATTGAATATTTATACATTTAGAAGAGTTAAACAATTAGTAACATCTACATCTAGTTGAATACTTTGAGTCTACTTAATTATCAATAAAAAAGAGCGTGTGTGCTGAGCACACGTGTCAGAAATCGTCGCCTTACTGCATGACGTGACGGTATTGCCATGACGTGAAACTAGTTTCACTTCAATAATTAAAATGGTATATCAAGATAGTATATTATCTACTATAGATAACTACTGCTTAATTTATAGCGGGCAACAGAGCTGGTGATTCGCCTGATGGTAATCGGCCATCACCGCCCATGAAAAATTACAGATTGAAACTTACTTAATAAATTATGTTGAAAGAAAAAGTCCGCTAGCCTTTAAGTTCTTGTCTCAAAGTAGATAAATAAACCCGGCTTCAAATCGTTCATTAAATATTTAACTTTAAAATATACAAATCTCGGTAAGTTCTTTAAAACGTAGTTCATAATTGCATGCTACTAAATATGAACAAACATTTTAACTCACCTACATTTTAAGTCCACTACGGTCGTTAAATATTAATTGAAAGAGCAACTTTAGCTTGAGGGATTAATGCTAGCTACTCTGACCTGGAATACCGTGCTTTTTAGTTGTTTTCTTGCCTGTTTATTTTTATTCGCAATCGCTCCTAAGGGACAAGGATTGAAATATACCGCAGTCTTGAATGCTAGGTTTTGAGTTCTGGCAACTTTTTATGCAGAAAATAAACATGCTGACGTAAGTTCGTTATAAGATGTTTGCGGGTGATCCTTATTCGGAAAATTCGTTGGAGAGAACCTGAAGTATGTTTAGAACAGATCAAAATTGGTTTAGCTTCTTAGAAGATTTGCCGAAATGATAGAGAAAGGGACAAATTATTTCCCAACCATTTTATAAATCGGCGCTTAGACGAAAAAACAAAATCCCACCTCACGCAAACTTTTTTCTATTCCTTTCAAATATTTATAAAACGCAATTAATGCTTAATAATAAAATGTTTAACCTGCTTATTTGAATAGAAAGCTCCATTCACCTTAGTATTTAGGTTTAGTTAGTGTATTCATATGAATTCTTAATCCACATTAGCTTTTGAATTTATAAGTCATAAGAAGATTAGCACAAAATATAAGCTTAATGACACAAGGTAATAGGATTCAGGTAGAAAGCTTTGTAAACATCAGTATGAGTTTGATCTAACTCACAAACTAGATAATACCTACAGATAAATACTAAATAATATAATTTTCGGTTCTAAAGAGAACTATATGTCTAATGTCTATATCTATACTGTATCTCTGGAACTGCCGGTTAAATTTTCATACACTAATTCATAACTTCATTCTGGGTGAAAATTACAAGCTATTTAGATATTATCTGATTAGGTATTGTTTAGTTTTTAAACGTTAAGCTGGATTTAAATCCAGGTTTGATGTTTTAAAACCTCATGTTATGGTTATATAATAAAGTGTCTGATCCTTCACTTTTCATTTAATTATACATGTTAAGTATAACAAAAATATAGTTTTATTATTTTTTCCAATTGCATATGCAATTGTTTTAATTTCTAATACGTGTCATAAACAATAATCTTGAACAGTGGGTACAATTTTAATTAAACTTCAAGCTGAGCAAAATCAATTGCACTATTGGTACCAATTTAATAAACTTCGGAACTACAATGGGTTCTGCCCTCGTTTCTAACAATAATTGCTTTTCAGACGTCCACGAAGAGTCGAACTTCTGTAATAACAGATGCAAACTAGGTGTCAAAATAGGAATAACTAATTCTACGAGCTGCTGTATTCCCAAACCGAGAACTTATATTTTATATGGGATATCAATGAACTGTGTTTTGGATAAATGTGATTTGTGAAGTCTAGTTGTAGTTGAAGTGTGACGTAGATGTATGTTTTAATATCTATTTCATTAGGCAGTTCCCTACAGAGCCTTTCAACCGATGCATGTTGCAGCGTCGCGAAGCAACATGCATGGGTTGAAAAAATGAAGCTGATAATAATATGTCATTTTCATCGGCCGAGCCTCATATACCCTGATAGAGCGGCTCCGCGTAGCAATTGCTTCGCGAGGCTGCTCGCTTTATGGGGATCCAACTATTTTTTTTTTGTGATAAGTCATCAGTTCCTTGTTAGACCGAAACTTCTTTTTTTTGGTCTTCCACGAGGAACGAAACCAACATCTCTCGATTCTTTGCTCACGCGTATCCATTGTACCATGGAAAGGGTCGGTTACACGAATAAGTACAATAAGCTTGTTTATTTTGTAAATTGCGCTTTCCCCAAATCTTATTAAAATCCTGCTCTCTAGGGCCAGTAGGGCCTATGTTATACCTTAACCTATTTAATAAATTTCTTCTTGAATATTTTATTTTACAATCCCGCTTTACTTAAACATTTTTTTAACATTGATTAAACTGAATATTATATTATACGAAAAACTTTTTATTGTTACCATCTATTGAAGCTACAAAGCCTTTATACGCATATTTGGCTTCTTTTGTACCCAAAAACTTGAGCAAAGCCGCGGATAACAGCATGTATATGTCGGTATTCAACGTCATGTCACATCGCAATTTGCCGCTCACTTAGCGCAATGCCTTAAGCTAGGCTTACATAGTACATTTTACGGAGGAAAAGGGAATATATTTTTAAAAAGTTATTGGCGTTAGTTCAATTCTTCGTCTAATCTTCCAGTGGTTTTCACTTTATAAATTTCATTTGAGTTCGTAATAAAAGGGAGCCACAGCCGGATGACGGAGAAATTAAATTCTTTGTTCGAAATATTTTTAGGTATTTCGCCGTCGTAAAATTTTTACAGATACTCTACTCTGCGTTTACTTTCGTACGCTTTATTAAGTCCTTTAATTGCTCCTATAAAAATGATTATTTTCAATTCTTTTCATCGGTTGGCTTCTTCTTTTTTATCTTTGTTAATAAAACATAAAAAAATTTTATATCGTAAATTTTGTAAATTTTTCGTAATTATCATTCATAATTAAAGATAAGTATTTAAACTATTTATTTACGTAAAAAAAATGATACTAACTTATAAAATATATTGTATATTATTGTCGAGCCAATTTAATAGGCAACATTTGACGTCTATCAATTTTATCTTCATAGGGTGGTAACCTGCTTAAAAACATCGATTAAAGTGAATTAATCGATACGGACTTGAAACATTTGTCAATCGAACTTGAAACACATGTCAATAATTTATGATGATTTTTATTCCCAAGTAATCAATGCATTCGATTCTAGATGTCAGATTTCGATTTTTAGAGTAACGTCTCTGGTATTTAAAAATAAAAAAGGTTTATTGACACAAAATTGTAGCAACGTCAGTTCTTTAAATCAGAAATTGTTTATTATGTTTAGAATGGTTTATCAGTAAAATCAAATCCTAAAATTACTTGTATCGGTCATTATTATTATAAATATGTTATCGTAATTGAAAAAAGTTAAGCAAATGTGCAGTTCTAACAAAACGAAATATCATATTATTCTATGTCGTCGTTACTAGGTTACGTTGTTGAATTTTGTTGAACTGTCAAATGTTGCCTATTAAAATGGCTCTACTATAATAAATATTACTTAGGTTAAAGAAAATTCATATAAATTACGTTTTGAATATATTATAAATATATGGGGAACATAAAATTGTACTAAGTATAATTGGATACAATTATAATAATTATTCATTATAATTAAACACACAAAATATCAGGTCACCTATTTTATTTGGATAAGGTTAATTTCTTAATTAAGACCCAGACTCAACATTATTATATTTTTATAATAAATCAGCGTTATATAAAAGAGGGATTATGTTACTTAAACCGGCTCAGGTTTAGTCATTCTTTTAATAGAGAACAATATTTAAAAAATTCTGTTATCAAAAAGACAACATACATATATTTCTAGTAAGCAACGGACAAAGACTCGTAGTTCGAATAGATAATTAGATAAACATGCAAAAAATCTAAGTTATTTAATTTGGAAATTATAAACGTTATAATATAAAGTTATAAATATATCAGCGTATTTCACTAAAAATATATCGTTTTCAGATATGTAAATACTATGAAATGTTGCTATGATTTTAATAAAAATTGTTATAAGTACAGTTTGGTTTGTTAGCATAGGATTCGTTTGATCCCAGTGAAACTAGACCGGGGCTAGTTGTAAATAATAATTATATTTATTGAAATGTCTCTCAATAAAATCAATATCGAAATGTCAATGTTCATAATAATTCTTTAGGCGTTATAAGGAAAAGCGACCGCCGCGCCGCTTTGGTACAGTGGTTGACGTGTGAGCCTGGGTTCGATTCCCGATGGAGACGAGAAAAAAAATTTCTCGGTCTGGTAGGACACAGAAACATGATCACCTACTTATCCCAAAAGAAAAAAGACCAGTGAAACAGATGTATGCATAATGCACCTGCCCGTCACCCCACTAGGGGACATGGGACTTCACTTTATAAGGAAAAGCAACTTACAAGATACATATCCTTTATTGTTTATATATAGTATCTTATGGACCTTCCAAATATCCCATCAAACATTTATCTACAGACACCAATACAATTCAAACATACTAAACAACTCGCTCAAAGCGAATATTTTACATACTGGTTTCACACGCGACCGGCTTCGCTACGCACCATACAAAAGACTTGTTTACTCAAGTAAAGAGGTTTTGCATTTTTAACCCACTCCATGTCATCAACAGCGGTCGGCTTTATATGAGACCTTTATCCGAGCAAATAATATTTTTCTATTCCCTCCTGAATATAATGAATTCCTACTTTCAATTTGACTGTCTATTTCAGGCGATTCCTTGAATTAGCGGAACTCAAACGACAAAGCATACTCAGCGTTTTGAGAACAAAGATTTCGCTAGAACAGTTGTGGTTTATACATTTTAATTTTCTTAGAAGTAATGCTCGTGAACAATAAACTTACTGGAAACGTGTAAGCGATAATTGTTGAAGCAATGATAATAACCTGTAACAATTAATGGAAGGTGAAATTGGAGCAGTTTAATTTATGAAGTACTCGAATAAAATTTTATCCTGTTTCAATAATTTATGAATTTACTGAACATATTTATTCAATTAAGGCGTTACCCGGCAATTTCGACTATGTTCAACCTCTATAAAGTCTGGTACAACATAAAGCACAATACCGAAAAAAATATATAAAATAGGATGGTCTTTGATCTTTAATTGCTCGCGAGGACTTTTTTCCAAAGTTAATAGATTTCTAGAAAAAAAATGTGCCGTGGTCATCGATTTTTCCGCAAATACTCTATAAACTTCGTAACCTGCTGACTTAGAGCTCTGAAAATTTTATGTTTAATAAATTATCAGTTACACAACAATCCCTGACGAGGATTTTTTGTTTCACTGAATAGTATCTTTTTAAATACAAAATGCGAGGAAAAAAGAAGGCGCAGCGGGAGAGGTTTGAGATCCGTCAAGTATGGTCAAGGTTATTAGCGCATGTATAAGCCTTAAGACTATTAAAAATATTAAAAATATTTTTATAACGCACCCAGACACACAAATAAAGAGTAATCGAATGAAACACATGGTCACTTAGCCCGGCTCCGTTCGTTTTTTAGTATATATTCATTTTCAAAATCGGTTTTTGAGCTTATCCGTCACACACATAAAAATTAATATTACTGTCTATCGACACATTAGTGCAAAATAAGAGAAGTGAAAATCTAGATTAAATAATAACGGTATTTCAAAGAGAAAATTGCAAAACTATCAATGGCCATTAATATTACCATTCTCATAGTTAACGACCTTAGTTCAGCGCTCATTAAAACCGGGACATGGATAGTGCTGGCGTGAAAAAATTGCTCAATTAGTGCTGATGACCGATATGTGGTTAATGGAAATTACTAGCCTTAATAACCAGTCATTTTATCATGCTTCCTTGGGGATGTGTTATATTCTAAATTAAGTATACCTACATACATTTTGCTATTTAAATGTGTAAGTAGGTACTTAATAAGAAAACTCTTTTGACTTTGAGATTTTTGACTACCTATACAGGGTGTCCCACTGTTGGTATACTAAGCTCAAAGGAGGTTATAGTTTTGCATACGCTGAGTACGTAAAAAATAATTAAAAAATTCCAGACGCATTTTTTTTTCAAATAGATGAATTCTTAAAACTCTATGTGTACACCCATAACAAGCGAGCCGCCCAACTTTGCCACCAGCACGTGAGCTATCGTTTAAGATTATGTTTTCATAGATAAAATGCTCATATTAGAGAAGCGGTATATGCCGGCTGCGCGAAGCTAGAGAAGAAAACATGGATTTTCAGGAAAAATTTAGCAAAAAATTTTGGACGTAATTTTTTTTTAAATTTTTTTTACGTGATCAGTGTATGCAAAACTACAAGTTCCTTCGCGCTTAGTATACCAATAGCGGGACACCCTGTATAACTATTGGTCCGTCTTGAAATACATAGCCATATTCAATGGTGAAAGAATATTTGTCATCGGTGCAGTCGTTCCTGAGATCACGTTCAAACAAACATTCAATTAGCTCAGCAAAATCTAGATCTTTATTTGAGGAGGGTAGGTTCAACTTAATTAATATGTACCTTCTTACAATATTTTTTACCGTTTTTCAATAACGTTTAGTATTCGGTAAGAATTCTCAAGTACGAGTATCTCTTGTGAGCATTATGAGCGAGTTTCTTTGAGCTTGTTGCGAAGCAGAACACGTGTTCAAGTTTTATTGAAATCTGCTCAACAATAGCTTCTTTGATATTGTAAATTGTTATACTATCAATTCGGAAATCACGAACTTTTCAATATATCTATAAAATTTCAAAAAGTATTACAGTATAGAAGTTGAGAAACTTCCTTTTATTATATGATTGCTCACAACTACATACCTATTCTTAAAACTACAACTACAAACACAAACATCTTGCTATGGTTAAAAAAATATTATTAAAAACATTTTTATCACTTGCTTATTAGTTACCTAAGTGCTATTATTTATATATTAATTATACTAGCTTACCGCCCGCGGCTTCGCCCGCTTTGTCTAAAACCTAATAAATTATATACTAAAACCTTTTTCTTGAATCACTCTATCTATTAAAAAAAACCGCATCAAAATCCGTTTCGTAGTTTTAAAGATTTAAGCATACAAAGGGACATAGGGACAGAGAAAGCGACTTTGTTTTATACTATGTAGTGATTTCCAAATCAGCGAAATATTATTAATTATATCCCCATGAACACACAAATACAATTTAATCCCTAGATTAAATCAGAAATGTCTTAATAATCTAATTAATGCACAGACACTCACAGACCTTTATCGGGCCATGGATTTGATGAAAACACATCAATCAGTTTGTAAATGAAAATATCATAACATTAAATATGTAAAAAACTGTTTAACTAGACTGAAATAATATTGGATCCTTAGAGGCATAAGTATCCATACTAATATTATAAATGCGAAAGTAACTCTGTCTGTCTGTCTGTTACTCAATCACGCCTAAACTAATCGCCTATCACGCCTGAACCAATTTGCATGAAATTCGGTATGGAGATATTTTGATACCCGAGAAAGGACATAGGCTACCTTTTATTGCGAAATATGTACAACGGGCGAAGCCGGGGCGGACCTCTAGTAAAGGATATATTATATTATAAGTTACACCAAATTATCAAGTTTGAAATTACCAAATATAATTTAATAAAAAACCGGCAACCCGTTTCCAATGAGTTTGAAAAATGAAATCAATACATTCCATAATCCATTATTGATAAGAGTCAGGCCAAAGGACAAATTAAACTTGTACTCTATTCTTACTAAACTTTTCCTATATAATCTGGTACAAACAGCTAGTTTTTCCGTCTATAAAATAGTCAGCAACAATTCCACAGCCATATAAAACGCTACTTTGAATTTCCTTTAGCGAGCCACGTTACAGGGGGTTCAAAAATTCACGAATTACGGTTTCTCAAATCCCACCGTGGGTCTGTGAGCGCTTGCGAACTGAATCGTAAACTAAATGACATCGTTTCGCATGCAAGCAGGCAGATTCGTTACGTTTTGAGGTATACGTGGAAATCGTACTTATTTTCTACTCCCTGTATACCGAATGCATTTGATATACTTTGTTTGGTTCACCTCAGTCCATGCTTTGACTATGTATGGAACCGATAAATTCAATCTCCGACGGAAAGCATTGACTTTACGTTTTCAAAGGGCATGCAGAATTGATCTTTTAGAGTGGTATATGCTACTTGTCTAGTTGTGATAGGACAGAAGAGATAATAAACAGGAACTTGTGACGGTAGGTCTTTTATTTCTATTACTATTTATGTAAGGGCTGATTTTTCAATCCTTGGTTAAAACTTATTCGTCGAATAATGTATAAAACTACCATTTTATAAACGTATTCTAATTGCCCGTATTTGACAGTTTACGTGACATTTTAATATTATCGTAAAATAATCGTGAAAAATCGGCCCTAACGATTAATATATGTATAATAATAAATAGTAGTCATAATAAGTAGTCTTAACAATATTTATATACAATAAGGATTGGTAATATTTTCACACTTATTTAAAATTACGATAACGTATTTTATAATACTGTTTTTTTTATTTTCAAAACAGTTTTCGTTGAGTATCGTTTTAGTCTCTAGAATCCCCTTACTTCTTAAAAAATACTTGAAATTGTCATTGAGATAATATGTACTACGTACATACATCTCAATGGAAATTGTAAGTATTTTATAGTAAAATATTCTTTCATCTACCCTCCTCTTTGTACAAAGTCACAATACCATTCAAGAAAATTTAACCATAATTTTAAATAGAAACTACAAGTTCTTTGAGGACTTTAGATTTAAAAAGCGTGAAAGAAATGCTAGTCTGACGCTGCGCTTCCTTGCTTAGCCGTGGCCTGGTGTATTTTAAATGAGCTATTTCCTGAGTCGCCCCGTATCTGTTAAAAATGTCACGAGGCCCCCATTCGCCTGTCTACCCAAAGATTTAGTGCATAGACATTCTAGTTCTAGTCTTCTTGATGATATAATTTTGTGGAGAAGCGTAAAACAGTATGTATGATGCAGTAAAGTATAAATGTATGCAGTAAAGTATAAATGTTGCAGTAAAGTATAAATAATTTATAACCTAGAGACATACAAAACATTCATCATCAATATTTACAAAAATAATCTAATAAAGACTCTTTTGTTGGAGGCCGTCTTGTGTTCTTTTAATAAACAATTATATTATGAAAAACATGTGAATAAAGTTGCAAGATTGCATCATTCAACTACCTACATATTGGTGAAGATGATGGAAAATAGATTTGATGTATTTAATCTTTCCTTTATGATCAGTAATTGAAATTTATAAAACTAATTTTTAAACGTTGTTTTATAACAATTAACATAAGAAAAACTTAACAAATTATAGAAAATAGCCCGTTCTTTGTCCCTTGGTAAGGAAGTAAATATCAATTTCAAAGATTCCCCCAAAGTTTTTGTGAAAGTTTCAGGAAGTGCTTTCTTTCGTTACAAGGTATGATTAATGGGCGCGTCGATGAAGCCTGCTAGTGAACTGTCATCTTGCCCGCCTTGGTGATGTATTGTGTAGTTATTATTTAAGTGAACGTTGTTTGTATAAGATATTTTAGCGTTACAAAGATAATAATTTCACGAGATTGCATTATGAAGAAACGAGGGAGTTTCATATTTTTAATCGATAGAGGTTTATTATATAGGTATTACTGCAGTAACCATAAAAGATAGAAACACATTGACAATTCATCAGAATTGTTAATATTTTGATTTTGCACTATCACTCAAAACTATTGAATCAATTTAGGTCAACGTATTATAAACTGATAATTTCAGTACAGTAGGTAATTTCTTTTAAAGGACAATGTCCGGAATGGCCCTATGCAACAAAATGAATTGGAATACACGATAATTAACTGTCTATTTTATTATATTAGTTGCAAATAAATTTGTAACACGGACTAGCTGTATGCCAAAATGAACAATAAAAAGTA
>CAJQZN010019917.1:0-11292 GCA_907164685.1 Colias eurytheme | reverse complement strand
GACTCAGTGATCAACTGGGCGGCAATAAACTGGGCCACGTGGACCAGTTGTACATAATTAATTATGCCTACTATTTTTGTGGCCAACTGGGCCGAACGCGCTTTGCTCTTGCGGACGTGATTTTATTATTTAATTTGCTGTGGTTAAGTGGGCCGACAATAAAAATTTAAGGCAGTTTGGTATAGTTACGAACACAAGTGTATCAAAATAAATTTGTCAAAAGGTAAATTGTGTTGGGACTTTGAGAGGAAAACAAAACATCATCAATCAATGTATATATGTATTTCAAAAATCAACAAAATGTAGTTGTATAGACAAAGCTTAGCTTACAATAAAATGTTTTATATAACATGTAAATAATTTTTCTTATTAATCTAAGTTTTAAAATAAGGAATATAATTTTTAAAAAACAGTACTGCAATCACAAATTGACATATACACGATAAACATTCATATAACACAATACAAATAAAATTGGTTAATCCTAAAAATCACAGATCAGTTCAGTATAATTTTAATAGAACTACCTTAGCTTAATATAATTTAAGTCTCAATTCAAAAATTATGAGCATAACAGGATACAACATTGATTTTTTAATAAAAATATTTAAAATCACAGATCGGTTTTTTACAACAGTAATTATTAAAATCTTATAATTAATAAAAAAAAATCACAGTTTAAGTAATTTCCAATTTTAAAATAAAATCATAAAACAAGGCGCTCTATGCATAAATCAATATTAATGTCCCCTCTAATAAATTCCTCAATCGTCTGCGATATAAATGTTGGTCTATTTCTTGGGTTTCTGGAAGTTTTTTTCTAATACTAGTTCCGTTGGTATATAAAACTTCATAGTAATTGTTTTCCTTTTCAAGTATTGTTAAAAAATGCGCAATGTTTTTTGGTTAACTTGAAATTTTTTTATTTAAAATCGAATGCCAATTTTCAATCATATTTGTTGTTCGATGCAAATGATTACTACACCATTTGTCTGCAAAGAATGACTTATCATTCAACCACGTTTGCACAAAGTAATCGTTAAATAGCACGACATTTTTGTTTGTAGGACATTGTGCCATTATATATAGCCAAGCATTGTCTATAGCCTCTACATTTTGTTGATTTTTGAAATATATACATTGATTGATGATGTTTTGTTTTCCTCTCAAAGTCCCAACACAATTTACCTTTTGACAAATTTATTTTGATACACTTGTGTTCGTAACTATACCAAACTGCCTTAAATTTTTATTGTCGGCCCACTTAACCACAGCAAATTAAATAATAAAATCACGTCCGCAAGAGCAAAGCGCGTTCGGCCCAGTTGGCCACAAAAATAGTAGGCATAATTAATTATGTACAACTGGTCCACGTGGCCCAGTTTATTGCCGCCCAGTTGATCACTGAGTCCTCTTGTCATGTTTACATAATTATATGTAGGTAGGTACCTACGTACTTACCTAAATTATAAGAAGTTCTACAAAAATTACTAACCAAATACCAATGAGCTTTATTTTCCATAGTATGCTTTAAAATTAAAATACATAACAACGCAATATCTATACCTACACGAATGACAATGAAAATGACTGCAAATTAGAAAACACAAAGAACAATAGTTTTAACGAACACCTATTTATACCGAACTGCTTCATAAAAAATCTTAATAAAGTATAAAATTTTATAGCATTCTTTTCACATAGCAGATAATACTTCAAAGAGGTGGTACCATACGTCAAAATAATTAAAAAACACCATTAAACTTAATGTTTTCAATGCGACAGACCGCGCCGAATACCGACCAATTACCGCGAAATAACATTTTAATGATAATTAAAACTTACCATAAAATAATTAAAAAACTATAACGAATGAAATTTCGCTTTTAAAAAATTCTCAAGTTTTTCCAATTTATTAACACGTAAAGTGAGAGAGACGGGTGTATGCGCTGTCTCTGTCACGGCGGCATGGCGTGTGTCAAATGGCAGATCCCACGGCATCGAGACAGATACGTACTGGCATAAAATGCTAATTTAATTGAGTAATAAACGGCTTAATACTAAATATACATAACATAAACTATGACGCTCGCAATTTCGTTTACATAGCAGCGCTCCATGGTCCAGGGAAATTTTAAAAATAAATTGAACAGTTCAAAAATTTATTCATCTATATAGTCTTAAACAACATAGGTAATATTATTATCTATACGCGTTAAAATAAAGTGTTGAATTGTTCATAACTTCATTCTATCGCTTATGCGAAAAAGGGGATAGCAATTCAATAGGTATATATGCATTATAATGTACATTCGGCTATATTTTTTAAATTTACATTATCACATTTGTAATTTACACAGCGTAAACATTTTTATTAACATTAATTAAAAATCTTACCTCCTCTAAAGTTATAAAAATAGATGTAGTATGGAGATACTATGGAGTAACTAGGGATTTTTTTTGCCGATTCTTCTCCGGAAATACTGCTTTCCGAATCGGTGGTTAATGTTAAAAATATGTAATGACGTTTCAAAAGTGCTTCTAGAAGAAGTCTAATTGAATAAATAAATGTTTGAGTTTGAGTTAGAGTTTAGTACCTTCATTTGAATTCTTATCATAATTTAGGATTTGTTATAATGTACAGTAGCTTAATTAATGAATTCTGTTCGAATATTCTATTAGGTATATTAGAAAAATATATATTTCTTATTGGAGTGAAAACTTCTTTAGCAGCGTTGAGCACTTTTTCTGTAACGGGTATAAAATCTTAAACTCGCGTCAGGACACGTGACCTAATCGAAAAAGCGTAAGACGGATGGATATTAAACATGCTCAACGTTAATAATCAACTTTTCACTTCTACCGGCACTCCCGGAGTGCAACCCGTCTTTTTTTACAATAGAGAGTGCATCATAGCCTTCTATCGCATATGAAACGGGATCATACCACGGTTTTCAACAAGTACAACAAGTACAACATAAACAATCGCTTTGTATTTCCCAATGTTCAATTAGATTATATTAATTGCCATAAATTAAATAATTTCGAATCCGTCTCTGAACAGCGTCCGCACGACATTTCGTTCTTCGACATTCTTTAAGCAACTTCACTATGTTTGCCCGCTGGCATCGCTCATGTCGTGACAAAGTAATATTTAAATTTGATATGTTTTTATAGCATTGAAATACTTTATATATAAAACTTTTTTAAGAATAGAAACAATCCTGGTAAGGCGAAAGACGCAGGTTCAAATTCCACCTCGATATTGACTCAATATGATTATTATTAATTAACTAAAGACGAATTACTTGGTTGAAAAATAAAATATATATGTAGTGTAGGAACATAATAAATATAGGTAGGTAGGTATATAATATGACTAGCCAACTGTTTGTCTGTTCACGCATTTACCAGGAACAATTAATTCATCGGACTTACTGTAATTAATAATTTTAATAGCATATTTTATTTTAAAATCATTTTTGAGATAAATTCACATTAAAGAACTTACCATCAAAGCTGTCTGTCATGTCTGTTGTTACGCATTCCCGCTTAAACCTTTGAACCGATTTTGATGAAATTTGGCACAGACAATCTTTAGACCCTGAGAAAGAACATAGGCTACCTTTTATCAAAACACCACGCGGGCAAAGCCGCGGGCGGAAGCTAGTTTATTATAAGTAAACATTCACAAAATAAAACTGATAATGATATTTTTCACTTAAATTAGGAATCTATAACATTTTAATAATAAGAATGGTGTTAATAAACTAAAGGCAAGTCTTTTTAGTAAATTACTTTTTTTCTAACGCATGATATTTTTATTTTAATTTTGTAGGATTCGAAAATGGTTCTTGAAATTTGGATATACCTAAATTTACATCAATTATGTTATGGATTTAGATATACTTAAGCTTCTTTCACGTGAGTGAAGCGACGTGTTGTGACGTGTGACGTGTGACGCGCGAGTGTTTCTTTTCTAGAAGGGCATCTATCTATTATTTTCCAATTTATTATTATCTAGTAAGAAAAATTGTTCCCACTAGTGACTAGACTCATTCCAATAGGAACTCGTGTCATAGTATTTGTAACGATACTCCTCCAAAATGGCTTGACCGATTTTCGTGAAGTTACTATTTTTGGTATCATTTTTGTCCTTCATAATAGGTATTATATCGTACAATCGTAGATGATATAAAGCTGAAGCGTTTGTATTTGTTTGAATACGTTGATCTCGGTAACTACTGAACCGATTTCAAAAATTCTTACACTGTTGGATATTTACGTAATCTCTGAGTACCATGTACTCTGCATGTACCATAGGCAAAGCCGAGGCGAACCGCTAGTTATTTTATTAAGTGAATTAACACATGTGAGACAGTTTGAGAGTTTGAACAAAGTTAGCCGTGTCAGTGATAAATAATACCTAAATACCCAATAATATTATACATATCTATCACAACAAACTTACATTTAGATAATAAGAATCATTTATTACCAAATAATGCATTATGCATTCATAGTAGGTACAATACTAATAGGTAATTATATGAAGAAATAAATATTTAAATACAAATAAATAATGCAATAGATACAGATTTAATCGAGTAGGTATTTAATATATTTATTATTGCAAATTGGTGTTGAACAGTACAGCAAACATCCAAACTATGTTATATGTAATAATCGCTATTAAATGAACATATTATGTTCAATTGACGGACATTTTGAATAAATAATCACAGAAAAAATGTTTTACATAACAATTTAGACGAAAACCTATGCAATAAATCTTCTTATTTCAACTGTTACACTTAAAAAGAATTATTACAGTGATTATAAGCAATTACTGAATTTAGTTAAGTGCCGTTTAGCTTTAGTGACCAATAAATTTTGTTAATTTGGAGCGAATTACTAATTACGATGGCGCGTGGCTGAATAGTTCTAGAAACTACCGCAGCGTGTCGTGGCGCTAGTGTAGTGTTCCGCTATTCGCCGCTAGATGGCGGGGTTTTGTATTGATTAGGGTTTGTATCTAAGCTCATATCGATTTTGTATCGATTCGACTCAATTCGAGTTGACAATTTTAAATGCATTATATTTCATTACAAGTGTAAATGATATGTTATCTATTTTAAATTGTAATTGCAATTAATTCAATATTTAGAACTATATGTTGAAGATGCATGATGAAGATGAAATATTTGAAAGGCATTTATAGTTTCTTACGAGAAGTTCAGTAAGTTTAGTGAAAGCAACAAACTAGGTTTAGGGCCGATTTTTCAATGCTTGAATAAAACTTATTCGTCGAATAATGTATAAAACTACCATTTTAAAAACGTAATCTAATTGCCCGTATTTGACAGTTTACGTGACATTTTAATATTATCGTGTAATACTTTATTAGACGGATAAGTTTTATCCAAGCATTGAAAAATCGGCCCTTAGTGGTAATCTTATTAAAAGATAAATGTTTGAACAATTATTCTAAAAATGCGTTCTCTGCTATTCTGATACTTATTTTTCATATATTTTAGTAGTAAATAGGGTACCACACTCTACCTAGATAAAATTCTTATTAAAACACTGCAAAGATTGCTTTTAAAATAAAATTATCTTAGCATATTTTATAAATGATGGATACTAAATACGACACCGCTTAAGCCTTTAATTATAAAACATATTTGAAAATACGTCAAAATATATTAAAAACCACAACCCTGAGTTCCCATACAATATCGGAAATATTGTAATTTTAAATCGAAAATTTAAATTCACCCCTTGCTACCAGTAAAAGCTATACTTTATTTTATTACAAAATAAATTATGAATTAAAATTTAAAGAATAACCACTGATTGTAGGTATTCTATACACCACTAGTTTAACTTTCCAAAAATTGTAAAAAATGTACCTTTTTATAAATATAATTCTAATCTTTATGTTGTTTTTCTTATGTACCAACTTTGTACCACAATCAAAACCAAATGTCACAAAATGTACTAAAAATTAAAATTATTTTTATTTATTATTGAAGCAAAAATGTTTATTTGATCCGAAAGAAAAATTGTCGCAATCTAGACAATTTTCAATGAGTAAAGTTTCCTCCATCGCACGTTAAAATCACGCTAGAACTATCCAATAATATTTAATTTAAATAAACAAAACAAAATGTCGTAGTTATTATTATATTATTCATATTAAATACTGAACACGAAAATAAAAATTGATATTGATATACCTTCTAAGCAGTAGTTTGTTTAAAAACACTGTTGACTTTTACATTTAAACCAAGATTTAACCAGTCTACATTTTTTCCAAATATCGCAATCAATAGCTTACACAGTATACCACAAGCTTTATCCAAAATATTATAAGATCCAATACATTATTAAAACAAGATTCGTCTTGTACCAGAGAGTTAATATTCATAATTTTGTATCAAACGTGATTATCTTGTGATGTTTGAACATATTCATATTATATACATTATGTACTTTGACATTGATAGTATAGAGTTATAAATATATAGAGAGTTCGCAACACAAACAATGTTTATTTTATCAAAAGATAAGAGTCACTTTTTTAACTTTTATTTGTTCTATCCTGCGATTATTAAACGAGAAATTGTAGCAGTAATCACTACTCAGTTATTTTATAAACTTAAATAACATGTACCTAATAAATATTAGTTATTCCTTTATATTATTATAGATATCAAATCTAGATTTTAATTAAGTATGATAATAAGATTGCATTCATTACAAACGTAATGAAATTACACCCACTAATTACTATTTTTTTATTATCTCAACTATCTTATTTCTAATCCTATCAATTTATATGTAATCTAAACCTAGTAAGTAGGTATTTGTCTCTAAGAGCTTAATAATAAGCTATGTATTTTTATCACATGTATTTTGAAAATACCTCGCTCTTTTTAAAGATTCTTAAAAACATTTCAGTGTTCTAATATATCACGACGTAAAATCACGTCTTTTTTCTTTCTATTTCCTTAAAATATAAATATAAAATCTTATAAATATTGCGTCTATATCCACATTACTCTGTGCAACTTAAGTTATCATTATGTTAATACGGCTAAGCTAGATTTCGGCTTATTCGGGCTAATGATAGCCATCTGTCCACCAGACATGGTTTATCCTTAAATTAATATTCCCGAAAAGGCTCTGAGAAGGAATTTTTAGGATACTTTAATTTTAATGTATGGAAAATTACTTTGAGGTCGCACACTTGATTAAAAATGAAAACATTATGACACAAACAAGATGGCTTGTCCTTATTTATATGAATAATATCCGAAAAATACTCAGAAACAGGTTGACCGAATTTTATGAATTTTTATTTAGGTATATCCGCGGAAGTCATAGTCAGAGAAAGGGATGGAATATTCGGCTAATTATGGCAATAACAAAAAGACTTTGCTTTAAGGGCCGATTTTTCAATGCTTGGATAAAATTTATTCGTCGAATAGTGTATAAAACTACCATTTTAAAAACGTATTCTAATTGCCAGTATTTGACAGTTTACGTGACATTTTAATATTACCGTGTAATAATTTATTGGACGGATAAGTTTTATCCAAGCATTAAAAAATCGGCCCTAAGTATCATAATCGAAATTTATCCTATATATCCTTATTCTATACTGATTTATATAAACGGAAAAGTTTATAAGAATGTGTAAGTATGTTTGTTTCAGGCGAAAACTACTGAACGGATTTTCATGATATTGAGCAATGAAAAAGCTTGTGTACTAGGATAATACATAAGGTATAGAAATACATACTTGTTTTTAAAGCTTCGATCGCGGCTGAAACCGCGCGGCGCAGCTAGTTAAGTCGAGGATTCAATTGGTTCTTCAATCTATCTGTGCGACGTGCGTGTTTGTAACATCACCACTGCTCCAACGGTGAAGGAAAACATCTGCATCGTGAGGAAACCGACATGTCAAAGAATTAAAAATTTCGACGACATGTGACATCCGCCAACCTGCACTTGGCCAGCGTGGTGGATTATGGCCAGTTCTTTGACATATTATGATAATTTAAGCTGTTACATATTCTGTCAAATTAAATTGTAATACTGACATGATTAAAAAGAGCAACTATGGACTATGGAGTTTCTTGCCGGTTCTTCTCCATAGATACCTACTGCTTTCCGAATCGGTGGTAAATGTTAAAAATATGTAATGACGATTCAAAAGTGCTTCTAGAAGAAGTCTAATTGAATAAATAAATGTTTGAGTTTGAGTTTAACCTCATAAGACCCGTGTCCCAGCAGTGGGAACGTATATGGGCTGATGATGATGATGATGATGATGATATAATATATTTAACTATTGTTTAATTTATAATTTTTAATTATCTATATAAGTATTTATTTAAAATTATATATGTATGTTTATCAGCCATCTGGTTTCCATAACACAAGCGAAAGCTTAGTATGGGATTAGATCGTGCCGTGTGTGAAAATTGTCCATTATGAACTAATGAACTAATGAACAATTAACGTTGTCTCGCCTAAGTATATTGATCATTATATCAATCTACATGTATGTACAATTACACCTCCCCAACAAATAATAAAAAATAATCATGATCATAATAACCGCAAATTGTGAAACCAATTTAGTGTAATCGTCGCACAATGTAGTTCTATACAGCCCTTCGAATATGACGGTCATGTTCGATTTTAACCGGTTTATTAGTAATTTAACGGGAATTTTACGGGGATTTTGTACAAGTGTGTTTCGGGAGATTGGTGTGCAAATAAAGTAGAGAATGATTTTTGAGAAGTTGTTGGACATGACGGTAGGAGTGAATATATCGTGCTTTAAACCCGTTAAGATCAAGTGTTGTTTATTTATTGTTTGTATTATTTGTGTTTCAGCTAATGGAATGATCGTAATTCGTAAGGTTTAATTTTTAAGAAAATTATATATAATGTTATATTATTAATATGTACTATAAATGTGACAGTTTGTAGGTATGTATGTAGGGTTGTATGCATGTATGGTGTAAAATCACGCCAGAGCCCAGAATGGGTTTATTAAGCCAGGTAAAATTTCACACAGAGGTAGTCCAAAATAATAATATAGCTTTTTATCCGAATGCTAAGCGATGTAACAAGCCTAGCATTAAATATGACGTTATTTGAATATTAATTTAATAAAATAATAATATAAGAAAAAAATAATATTACTAGCTTCAGCCGGATAAAACAACTCTAATAACATCCAGGATCTACCTATATCTGCGACAAATTTCATCCATATCAGCTAATCAGTCGCTTTGGCGAAAAACAGTAACAAACATACATCCATTCTTACCGACATTCAGATTCATAACTTAAGGAGGAAGTAGAATATTAGTAGGAAGTGCTTAAAATAGAAAAAGTAAATTTTATTTAAATGTTTCCCCGTATATACGGAACAGGTAAACTCATGAATACCAAATTGACCTATTAAAGAGTCCTAGTTTTATTTTATCCTAATTTGGATACATTATGCTAATAGCTTTAACGTTTAATAATATACCTTTGTCACTAGTCAAGTGTCCCGGTTTTGTCTGAGTTGATTTGTGATGAAAACAGATAAAAAATATGTGTTACCACAGATTACCTACTACTAAATATGTACTGCGTTTTACTTGGTATAGATGTTGTTTTTCTAATTGTAAAATAAATAAATAAATCTATACTTAATATAATAAGGCTGAAGAGTTTGTTTGTTTGAACGCGCTAATCTCAGGAACTACTGGTTCGATTTAAAAAATTCTTTCGATGTTAGATAGCCCATTTATCGAGGAAGGTTATATACTATATATCATCATGCTAAGACCAACACGAACGGAGCTACGTGGGTGTAACCGTGGGGCGCAGCTAGTCATTTATAGGTATAACACAATTATACAGGGTGTCCCACTGTTGCTATACTAAGCTCAAAGGAGGTTATAGTTTTGCATACGCTGAGTACGTAAAAAATAATTAAAAAATTCCAGACGCATTTTTTTTTCAAATAGATGAATTCTTAAAACTCTATGTGTATACCCATAACAAGCGAGCCGCCCAACTTTGCCACCAGCACGTGAGCTATCGTTTAAGATTATGTTTTCATAGATAAAATGCTCATATTAGAGAAGCGGTATATGCCGGCTGCGTGAAGCTAGAGAAGAAAACATGGATTTTCAGGAAAAATTTAGCAAAAAATTTTGGACGTAATTTTTTTTTTTAAGTATTTTTAACGTGATCAGTGTATGCAAAACTACAAGTTCCTTCGCGCTTAGTATACCAATAGTGGGACACCCTGTATATAGATTTCCTAGGTACATACATTTACTGACCAAAAGACATTATTTTTTTCCGATCGAGTATGTTATAAAATAAAATGGGACAAACAAACAAACGAAAAATTTAATCTTTCCTCTTAATAACATTACCACAGATCACAGAAACTAAAGGAACATTACAGTACTAGGTAGGTATAGGTTGGTTTTTGATGCAGTTTTGAAATTTAAGAACGAATATTCTGCATTTTCTATGAAAATTTACCGTATTATATTTTAACTTCTAAAAAATTCTTATATATATATATAATTATCCATACTAATAGATATTATACCTAAATGCGAAAATAACTCTGTCTGTCTGTCCGTTACTCAATCACGCCTAAACTACTAACCAATTTGCATGTTTGGTATGGAGATATTTTGATACCCGAGAAAGGACATAGGCTACCTTTTATTGCGAAATATATACCACGGGCGAAGCTTGGGTGGACCACTAGTAAGAAATAACTTTGTATGCCAACATAATCAATCATTTGTGTTATCTTAAAGAAACATAAAATATGAAATCGAAAATCCAATATCAACGAGAAATCGATAATCAAGCAAGCAAATCGATTCCCACATTTGATTGACACCGTTCATTATGTAACCACAAACAACCCCATACAGAATACAACCCCTATTTATTTATTTATTTATACACAAATAAATGACTTCAACCGCCGTCGCGACAGACGTGCGGCGCCTACGCGTTTTTCAAAAATTTAAGGCCGGCTATTCACGTACCTTGACCGCCTCCTTGTTACAGTGGTTAACGCGTGAGCGTAGAACCGAGGGGTCCTGGGTTCGGTTCCCGGTGGAGACGAAGAAAAAAAAGTCTCGGTCTGGCTGGACACAAAAGGCTGATCACTTACGTACCTAGGTAAAGGTACCCACCCTTTTTTTTTTTTTTTTTTTTATAGTGGGGAAATCTTCTTAGATACCC
>CAJQZN010019916.1:0-12123 GCA_907164685.1 Colias eurytheme | reverse complement strand
TTGTATATATTTATTAAAATTTACGCTCGGCTACTTTTAACTGGCAGAACATTTTAATCGTACGCAACCCTTCGTGCGCGAGTCCGACTCGCACTTAGCCGTTTTTTTGTAATGTTAATCTTGTAACCTTTCTATTATGTAATTTGTTTATATGTATGTATTAATATTGCGTATATTTCAGATTTACAAAAAATCGAATTACAATTTTTATTATATCTGTAGCGACACCTCGGTACAGAAATAAAAAAAGACGGGTTGCACTCCGGGAGTGCAGGGAGAAGTGAAAACTTGATTATTAACGTTGAGCATGTTTGATATCCATCCGTCTTACGCTTTTTCGATCCTGGTCACGTGTCCTGACGCGAGTTTAAGATTTTATACCCAACGCCGCTAATGAAGTTTTCACTTCAAAAAAAGACGGGTTGCACTCCGGGAGTGCCGGCAGAAGTGAAAACTTGATTATTAACGTTCAGCATGTTTGATATTTTGGAATGGTATCCGTCTTACGCATGGAATATAAGGGCTAAAAAAAAAGTCCGTCTTACGCTTTTTCGATCAGGTCACCTGACGCGAGTTTAAGATTTTATACCCAACGCCGCTAAAGAAGTATTCACTTCAATAAAAATTTCTGTACCGATATTTATTTTATTGAATATAATATGTGATGTGTTGAATAAATACATATTCAAATACAAATAAAATGGCGTTTTATTGTTTTTTCGTATGCATATAATAATGATGAAAACGTTACAAATGACCTGTGTAGTATTTTTTATGAATATAATATTAATGTTATTTCTAATTTCAACAAAATTATTATTTTTGTAATATCGATATGGTTACATCCCTTTAGAGCGATTGTATTATTACGTATATGTACAGAGATTTTTCTGTGTAATCGATGTATGTGTGCAAAAACATGCTAGTCTGCCAATTTTGTATTAGTTTGAGTTTGTAAAGACACAAATTATTTTTGTGAATGTGTGATTGTTTTTCAAAGTGTGAGTTACCCTCCCCGCACCAAAATCGGCAGAAAGTTTAGTTAGAACATTTGCCAGCGTGCTCCATCCATTACTTAATGATCTAAGAAGGTGGTGGATGCTGGCTATACTTATATTTTTGGGATTCCATAAACATTTTTCAGCTTGATATAGCTCAATAAACCTAAAAGTTTCCTCTGTAATTATATTGTTCGTCATTTCGAGCGTTTTTACGAATGATGCGACATAAAAAGCACGCGTGCACTCGCAATCGTAACTCCGTTCAAACAAGACTGTCAGAGTCATAATTTTTAAGCCAGGTTAAACCGTTTTTTTGAATATATTCCTATTGAGAGCTTTGACTTTATGTTTTTTACTTAACATATTGTAAAATCGAGGGACAAGTCCCTCGAACGACCTTATTGCAAATTTACTTTTAACCTATTGACCACCGAGCGGCCCGATCGGGCCGCGACACAATAGATTTTCTATTGTGTCTGTGATTCAGGGACTGAGGGATTAAAAAAGGGGTGGTTCAAACTGATGCGTCGGCAGACGTGTGGAGTGTGGACAGACGCTGGACGTTCGCGCCGAAACCCTTTGATGTGGGACACAATACCGACAACAAACGGATTGGAGGCGGACGCATCTGCTAACGTTAAATACCTACGCACAAATCACCCCTTCTACACGACGGCGGACGCATCCGCAGATACATCCGTTGACTTTTTTTTTTTTGTGTGGTGTCTCTCAATGTTAGCCAGAAGGGCTTCTACATTTTAACGCGGACGCGGGGGTGAACTAGGGTTGTTGAGGATTCCTCTTCCGCTTCCTCATAATGCGGAAGTTCCACTATATTTTGGGTTCCTCTACCGTTACCGCATCCTCAAAAATGAAAATAAAAAATCCTCTTCCGCTATCGCTTCCTCAAAATTTAGAGGAAATTTATGAGGATGCTGATCCGATCGGGCGGCGAATTTACAAAGCCTATTTAAACTATGTATTTGAGTTACGAGTCGGACTCTACTAACGAACAAGAGTAGAGTCTTACCGCCATATTTATATCTGCGCCTAACACTTATCTCTAAACATAATAATAAAACATTTTCTCTCATACTCAGAAGAAACATATTTTACCAAATAATGTTTGTCAAAAGTCATTTTGAATTAAAAAACAAACAAGTTGTTTAAGCTTACATACTTAATAATATCTACCAGTTAGTTTTTTTTTGTGGAAATCGCCTAATGTCGCTTCTGGCACTGATATAGATTAGGTTTTTTCGAGTAATATGCATAAACAAAAGCTCACCGGCTCGTGACTCAAATAGTATAGTACGTAAGTACTTTGTGTAAGTACAAGTACAAGTGTTTATAAGGCTTTGTAAATTCGCGATCGGGCGAGCAAACCTCCCCTAACCTTAAACATCAATATGTAGGACAGGAGAATGGCTTTTGTTTTAATTTTTAATTTTAAAAGTTTTTGTTTTTTAATTTTAATTATAATTTCTTATCATCCTCATCCTCTTCCGCTTCCTCATCCGCATCCTCTTCCTCAAAAAAATATCCTCTTCCTCATCCGCATCCTCTAAATTTGTGTGTGAAAATTCCTCTTCCTCCTCCTCTTCCTCATAATCACTTCCTCAACAACCCAAGGGTGAACCGAAGGTTCACCCTGGTAGCGACATGCACAAGGGCGTCCCCCCTTGACGGGGACCACGAACCTCGGCTTGAGCTGTCGCTTGAGTGGAGGAGGCCAGAGGGGCCCTAATCGGACGGGTCCGTTGACGTGTAGAGGGGGCTTAAACAACGAAGATTTCACAGACGTAGCCTCGGAGGACGTAGCATTAAAAGAATAGATAGTCATTTAGTAGGTAGATATGTAGTTAGAAACGGCGTGCCGCGAAATAAGTCCCGTAGTAATTGGCGACGCGTCACCACGCCAGAAATCGGTTTTACGTGCGCCTACTGCTAAGGCCTACTGATGTTTCACATCAACATTTTGAATTAGTTATTTTTTTTTCGATACGTCTAAAACACTAAAATAAACGTATACAGTGTTCATTTTTCTAAAAAAAAATATAGTGTTCATCATGGACGTATAAAAAAAGACGGACGGTATATCGCCTAAACATTGAGTGAAGCCTAGTAATGGCGGCGAAACATCCATGTGTGTGTGCCATGTTGCCATGGCAACAGCTGTGTTGATGACAATGGCGGCTGTATTTTTTTCTATAAATTTTGCCGTAATAATTTTGTCATTAAAACATAAAAGAAATAACTTGCTTCCCTGTGGAATGTAATCCCTTGTGTTTTGTTATTTAAAATTGTACTGTTGCGACACCATTTAACCACGCAAGACCGCATTTCAAATATTTTTTGTGAAACAGTGACGCAGTTAATCAGTCGGTAGTTCACGACGTAATGGCGGCCGACTAGCTTACTATGGTGAGAGTGTGTGCGTGTTTATTGTCTTTACACGATCGCTAGCTTACTATGGTGGCTTCACGTTGTTTGTTCGTAATACGGTGTCCGTCTTTTTTTATACGTCCATGGTGTTCATTATATTTCTGTTTCAAATGAACTTCCATATTTAAAGTAGCCAGCACTATTTAGGAAAATTTAAAACAAGTAGGGTTGCCAGGCTTCCGGCTTTAGCCGGACAGGCTTTTTGATTGCCTGTCCGGCCAAAATAAGCGGCGTCCGGCCTGTCCGGCTTTTGTTAGGCTTTTTATATTTCGAAAATCCCGCTGATCGAAACCGAATTGTGAAGGAACAAATACTGGCGGCCGGGCCCGAGCACTGTCGCCTAACGTAAAACCAAGTTCTTCAAATATTTATAAAATACATATTTAAAAAACTTACTTTTCAGTTTTTTAACATTAACACCAATTACACCGAAAATTGCCCTTTTATTTATTTTAAAATGTAAGTGTCCGGCTTTTTTACCCAAATGACGGGCCAAACAAAGCTATAAGGCTAAGTTTAATTTTACATAATAATAAAATATAAATACATAGCAAAAACGCAAGATGTCTGGCGTTTTTACCAAAATGTTCGGCCAAATGCACAGGTTTGTCCGGCCTTCAAGAGCGAGGACATGACAACGCTAAACACAAGTAACATTCAAAATGAACTGTATGACAGTATGAACACACACAAAATATTGTATGTTTCCGAAATTAAAAATTCACCTCATATAATATACTTTATCAAGTTAAACAAGGTTCTTATCAAAACTCGCTCCAGCTCACAAGTCACAACTTCACTTATGATTCTGTGGGTGCCAAATGTGCCAATCCCAACTAGTTATTATGTAAAAAGTATGTAACTAACAGCTTTCAGTTCTCACTAATTTCCTGATAAGTAGCAAAACAATAAGTATTACTTTTCAAACTTTCTGGGATTTAATATGTATGTACATAATAAAAATATTTCACATTATATCTATGTTTTATTATCACTTAAATGGTCTTCTGTTTGTCGTAGTAGTTTAGACAATCTCTTCCCAATAAGTTTCGGGTAAGTCTTTGTCTTTATTAAGAATTCTTTTGATTGATGAGTAACTGCTCCATTTTCTAACTGGAACTTGCATAACATATGCAATGGTCCTAGGAGCTGCTGCTTATATATTGGATTTCTTTCCAGTTGAGATAATGCTTCTGCTGCTGTCTCAAGGGTACTTAAACATCCTTCTGTTGGTTGAGTTCTTATTATATAATTACTACCACTGGTAGTAAGTAATTTCACTTGTTTTATTTTTTGCAACATTGGACTAGATGCATACATAGCTTTAGCCTGTGGCCATGTACCATCAATTAGTACTAAATTATAATTATTTTCATTAATATTGAGTTCCTTAATATCTGTGGCAGCTTTACTTGGATACAGAAGAATTGTATTTTTATGTGATAAAATACTCTCTAAGTTTTCATGTCGTGGTTGGGGAAATTTTTTTCCTTTGTATATTAGGCACTTATTTTCAGCTAATCCAAGTTGCAACATTGGAGCAGTACGAAGACAACGTTTTTCTTCGGCAGGATGCTGCAAAAGAATTACTGTACTCCCCGGCTGCAACCTTTCAGGTGGCAAAGCTGAACACCAACAAACAACTTGTGGCCTTCTAGAAAGAAAAAAAAAACAATTATCAAAATAAAATGTTATCATTAATTTGATAAAAATATATTTACTTTACTTACTCGCACTGATCACAAAGCTCACGCATTGAAGGTGGATCAGCTGGTATATTTGATAAATCTTCCCAAACATTGAATTCCTCCATGTTTTTGTCTCGTATTAATTATTATTTATGTCATGTTTGTTTTTGTCAATGTTTATACAAAATAATGTACATCAGATGTTCGAAGTTCGATGACACGATACACACATTTTTTATTTTTTATGTGAAATGTGAATTGTATTGTGATCAATAATATCATTGATTTGTCTTGTCATTTTTACACAAATTTGAAAATTGTGCAGAACATGACAATTGACATTGACACCACCGTGGTGACCACTGATCATGGAACTATAGTCATACTGGAACCCAAACTCCTAAGAATAAATAAAAAACTGATAGAATGACCGCAAGTAACCCCTGTTTACCCCATAGGGTAGCCAGCGTGATTGTAAATTTTTCCCCTATTGACGTGCATTAAAAAATCGACTGTCAGTAATAATAGTCTATATGACATAAATCATTAATAAAATCCGCTAAAAAAATGAAATTTAAACGTGATTCATGCAGGTTTGCTTTTCCATTGAAATAACAAAGGTTTACAACTTTTAAAATGGACTGCTTATCGAACACGCTCATAATTTTTTTCCCATATTTTGAATTATGTTATGAAAATCGTTGCGCGGCAGCCCCAATTCTAGGTGTCAAATAATGTTTACTGCAAAATGGCGGATGTTTATGTTCATTTCGTGAGTTTGTTCTTGTATTTTGGAATTATTCTGAGCCAAAATTAATAGAAATGGTTGTAAATATATTGTGCGCGGTTGCAAAAGTGAATGGGGTAAAAATTTAGAATGTGGACCGTCAATGGGGGGGAGGGGAGGGGGAGGGGAGGGGAGGGGGGGCCGGGGGGAACTCCTAGGTACCACCCCCCACCGGCGCAGACCAGTAGTTCCTGAGATATTCAAGGTCAAAGTTTGAGGTTATAATTGGGCCTAAAGTTACAAATAATGGATGGTAGGATAAACCTTTCCCTTCCCTCCACTCCCAAACTCCCTCCAGTTTCACTATACTGCTTCTGCTTCTGCTCCAGCGCTGCGGGAAGTGCAGCCCTATCACCCTTGCGTAGCTAAGTACAGGCACTTAACTCGCCTTCGCAGCTTCGGCTGTTTGGTCGCCTTCGGCGACCAGCCTCAGCCGCTTCGGCTCGTATGGTGCCTGCACTTAGCTACAGCGGGTGAGGGCTGCTCTCCCTCCGCGCTTCCGATTTTTTAGATACACTCTAGGGGTAACAGCGGAAGGACCACGTGGAGTCGGGGTTGACAGATTTGGTTATGTGACTGTTCATCTTTTGTGTAATGGATTTATGTGTGTTACATTACCCATAATTGTTATTGTTAGAATTACTAACTTAAATTGAATTAGAATGAAATGTAATTGAACTGAATTATTAATTAATAGCCGAGATGATATGTAAACTAGTGTTTTGTGTAGGTAATGTCTTTATCTCTACTAAAATACTTTATTTAACTTTGTGCGTTGTTATTATTATCCAATAAGTTTATATTTTAGAGGAAATATAATAATCCACAATTATTTTAATGTAATAAAAATTTATTGAATTCTATAAACATACTCCACAGCTTTTAATAACTCTTCAAAAGGATCTTTGTGATAAATTCTTATAATATTACTATCAATTTATGTATTTTATAAAGTACGATTTTATTATATGTATAGATTATTATGATAAAAATATAGCTCTAAAGCTGTATATGTGAATCCTTTGCTAGTGACAGGCATCTGTCAACGTCAAAATTACGAAAATTATTACGAAATTATACAAATTTGTTTATTTTATTATAAAAAAAATAAGCGGCGTCGCAGGTTGAAAATTCGTAAAATTACTTCTCAGAGTCTTATCTTATTGCTATAAAATCGCTGATATCCAACTCGACGGTCCACATCCTAAATTTTATCCGTGAATGGCATCCAGGATGTGATATTATATTTCATTCGTAAGTACAAAAAACCATGCATAAACTACGCTTCATGTAAAATTGTAGTTTAGTAATATTTCTACTTTAATTGTTGTTAAATCTGGAATAATAGATCGAAGTTGTGATTATAATGTTAATTTTGATTAGGTTTTTTCCATTTAACATCGTTATTTGCTTATTATTAAATGTTTCATGATTGTAATAAATATTAGACTAGGGTGTCCATACTTTATAAAATTGTGTACATATATTTCGGTATGGTATTTTATATGAGGAGAAGTCTTTCTCCACTTGAGTTAGTTCAATTGGCGTGAAAGTTAATGGTATAAAAACGTTGTTTACTACTTTTATATAATGATATATTGTAAAATCAAAAACTCAAAGTACATACATATATGGTACCTACTGAAATAGAAGCACAAGACAACAGCACAAATTTTGTGTTATCTGTATCTAAATGACATTTTTTTTTATATTTTGCAAATAATCTTCTTTTCTCTTTACAGGTTTCCGTCCAATCTAGCGGAACGTAATACATGGCTAAATATAGTAGAATTAAAAATATCCTGTTTTGAAAAAGTGAAGATATGCAACATTCATTTTAAACCCGCACTTGGCCAGTGTGGTGGATGTGGCTGTAACCTCATAGGAGGCCATGTCCCAGCAGTGGGAACGTAATATATACGTTACGGGAAATAAAATGTATGGGAGGGTTTAAAGTTACATTTTTAGATATTTCTTGTTATATTTAAAAAAAGTTATTATTGTTATTTTACTCATTAGGTAAAGTATCATATCAGTATCATATCGATATCAGTTTAAAGTTTTTTGATACCTGCAATAGTTACGGAATAATCACCTGTGCACACTTAACGATTACACCCTGAATATATTATATTTTGTTTTTTATTGTATGATAGGGAAGCGCTAGACCACGATCTCATATTTCAAGTACTCTTAAAACTATTTAAATACTTAAGGGTATGGAATGATAAAAATATTTTCAGTGAACCGATTTCGTTACTTTTTATTGTTATTATCTTATAATTTGCAAATTTGTAAAGGCAGTTGGCATTGTAATGATAAATAAATATTATAAAAACACATTGATATTTTACTTCATTAATTCCTCAAATGACTGGACGTAACGCCAAATTATACAGCAAAATGTTGTCATAATTTATAGCGGTCCTGTGTTCTGAAGATGCAAGACGGAAGACGCAAACATGAAAAAACGCTGAAAGGAACATTACAATTTTCCAATGTTAAATACTTGAACATCTATTTTTTATCTATTTGCAAAAATTCTACAGTAACTATATTAGAATAATAAATGCAATTACGTAATTTATTTCCGCCGTAAATCATCAACCATCAATCAATCAATAAATATAAAACTCTCCCGTTACTTAGTGACTGACAGACAACGCACAGCCTAAAATCACTGGACCTAAAGACATGAAATTTGGCACACTCTGTATATCTAGAGTATCCTAAAGGTGCACTTAGAAAGGCTATTCCGAAATCCCCACGGGATAAATGGGATTTTATGTTTTATGACTTCAACGAGGACGAAGTCGCGGGCAAAATCTAGTATTATAGTAAAATTTTAATACGAATAAAATTGATGTATCCGTTATTTTTTTCCTTAATATCCTGAATTTTTTACATTTATACTCACCCCACGGAAATATAGACATACTATATATATTATGACTCACCGTAACTAGAAAGAGACGGAGGGGAAACGATAAGATTCAAGGTCAAATTTTTTGACTTTACTTTTTCTTAGGGAGTGTGGGTTCCATACGTAGTATATATAGTTCCATGCCACTGATCAGCTATTGACAGCTGACAGGCAGCGATGTGACAGTTGCCAGTACAATATAAGGGCGTATTCAGAAAGAAAGCTTGAAACTTATAAGCGCTTATGAGCACTTATCGGCGCTTATCGGCGCTGGTAACCCGCACAGGAAAATATATGAACATGCACCGATAAGCGCTGATCGGCGCCGACAAGTTCCAAAAAGTTTCAACAAGCGCTGGTCAGCCCGGGCGATGCGCTGTTAGATTTTGTACATGAGTTCGTTGATAAATTGCCAACAACATCATTCAGAAGGATTGTTGGATGAGACAATTATTATATTTTATGCTAAATAAATTAAGTATTTGAGCCAATCATTAAAAAGTCACATTCTCTGATAATGGGTAGTCACCATAATAAAATTATAGCAATTAGCAACTCTCGATTTGTCAATCTTCTTTGTCTTCTTCTTTGAATATTTAAGTTGGAGCCATTATTTAAGAGAAGAAGAAGAAGGAATATTTAAGTTTATGTTGTTGCATATTTAATAAATATTTTCCGAATATAAAGAATGTATTGTATTGTGCAAAATTGCAGAAGTGTTTGGAAATCAAATTCTGGCCTATAATTTCACAGGCAAGTGTATATTTACGTTATTTACAATATTCCTCAATACTCATACATTTACCTGTTTAGAATAATTTTAATGGCAAAAATCGTCAAATTTATCATCATTTTAGTAAGCAATCATGTTACGTATAAGTTCTGTTCCTAATAGTTTCATCATTTTTCAACAAGTTTTCAATAAACAAATTTAACAAGTAAGGTAACCATGATTACGGGTTTTTACGGATAGCGACGAGAATATATTATTGCTAAAACAATATTATGATGAACATTTAAAGAACAACATTTTAAAGATTTTTATATTAATAACTAGCGACCCGCCCCGGCTTCGCACGGGTGCAATGGCGGCCCGCAATTTTTAAATCTGTAATATCTTCGAAAATATTCACTTAAATCATACGGTGTAAAGGGCCATATAGATCTATATTAAATGAAGAATGTATTCAAGGTATTTAATTGGTTAAGGATTAATGCTATATTGGTTAAAATCGCTTCGAAAATTAACCATTATTTGTCGTAAAAAGTAAATGACAAAAAAAAGTTATTGTGGATTATCCATAAGAGATAGACATATACCATCGCGGACATTTCTGTAGACCTTTTCAATATGTACAATATTTCGTACATTATTTTGATAAAAACCGGCCGGCCACCCGGCTATATATTTTATACCCGTGCGAAGCCGGAGCGGGCCGCTATGTTTTTATATACAACGTTCACAGTTTTTCTATAGTGTATTTACTATTTAGTATAAGCATTGCACCCGTGCGAAGCCGGGGCGGGTCGCTAGTATACTATATACCGATTCATATCCAAGCTTTGTAGCCAAAAACCGTTATTTGAAAACTTGATTCGTCATTCTCTACCAATTAAAATTGTATGTAGGTACCTATAGAGGTGATATATTCTTGTAAGTTGACCAGAAATTATAATATAAATACTGTTAAAAATATATGTCGTTATTTATAGGTCACATCTACATTTATCTAGGGTCGGTCTACATCTATAGGTCTGTAAGACCATGATTTTTAGTTTTTTCTATTTCGAAAAATCCTCAATTTACAAACTAGCGTGGTCACCCCACAGAAAGCGACAAAAAACATAACTGACGTCATTTAAGGTCATATTTTCTTGTTACAAGTTAATGGTCATATTGCAATCTCCAGTTTAATAGATATAAGCTTCTTGGGCTCAACTTTAGGCCGCGTTTCCGTCTGCAAGAAATCTTCCGCAAGAAATGTAGCTAGAGAGTTTCAGAGAAGCTGTCTTGCTACTATCGAGTCATATAAAGTTGTCATTCTAAAAATACGGATGTTAATAGAATGCCACATTCATAATGATTATGCTTTACTTTATTGTATGTGGTTAATGTATCTACAGACGCTCCGATTTGGTTGGTGCCAACCATATCGGAACCGACAAGGCAACCATTCCAACATTGCTACAGATTGTCCGACGGTTGGCCTTCCAGCTGTCAGTTGACCATAGAGTAATATGTCAGTTGACCATAGTACGAAGAGAATGGGCTAAATTCTGCTATAGAAATAGAGAAAATTACAGTCATATGCGGCTCTTACAACTTATTTTTTAAGGTTTTTAATGTAGCCGCACTGTCAATTTTTTTTAATACTTCTAACATAATAAAATACGCTTGATTTCTGGCATCTCTATTTGCGTAATCTTTGTTACTTAAGTCCCACAAACAGGGAAAGTCTTTATATAGTTCCAGCAATTTTATTAATATGTCACGTTCGGTGACCGTAACTCCCTCGGCATTCATGTTGACGTCCTACACCGGCGGCGTTGCGAATGTGAATGAGCCAATTACCTATATTACTCTATGGAATGAGCCGATTTGGTCGGAACAAAGCTTCCAGACGTTCCAATTTGGTTGGATCGGATAGGAAGTTGGTTTGGTCGGTATCGCCGGCGCATCCGACCACGTCAAACCAATATTAATAATAATTATGTCGGACCGACCGCTCTCTACACTTTCCGATTTGGTCGTGGTCGGATGGTTGGCACCAACCATTACTTTAAAACTAATGTTAAAACTACATGTTTTTTTATTCTATTTAACTTCAATGCTGTATCACGATTTTGTATATTTACAGTTTGTTCACTTTTTGAATATTTTAATTATACATTAGGACCCCGAAAACTCATTTTAATAAAATGAAAAAATATTTCAAGTTTAATTACTGCTCGTGCGTAAAATGCTCATTCTTGACGCCATTTTGCCTTGCAATTTCCAGATAATAATGAAATGATGAAGTCTCATTCTAACTTCTATACAACCCAAATGAGTAAAAGAAAAAGCTATAGTACTCTAGCTTTCTCCTAAGGTGGCTATGGTACATACCTATTTAGTTAAAATTTTTATGCGAAAAGATTTGTAAACATGGAGGCCAAGCAATGCGATCTTGAAGTGTTTGATTAAAAGTATTCAATAAAATCTACAGTGGCAAAGTTTATTATCCGGTTAGTGATAAGATTTAGTGATGTTTAATGTAAATATTAAAATTGTTTCCTCGC
>CAJQZN010019915.1:0-21273 GCA_907164685.1 Colias eurytheme | reverse complement strand
ACATTTCTCGTGTGTTTAATGAGTTCGTTTTAATGTTTTCCTTGCTGCTTTCGAAGTTGTTTTCGTTATTGACAATTCGTATACAGTTTTTGGATGAGTACATAATGGTTACAAATATAAAAGTTTATTGGGCCATATAAATAACATGTAAACATAAATACGTACAGTATACAATGACGTGATTGTATTTAAATACATTTTCATTAAACATCACGTACACAATGAAATAAATACGTACGATGTTGATGGAAATGCATTGGTCATATATTGTTATTATGTAAATATAGATGGACGATCCTATGAGATTTGTGTATTGTTACATACATAAATAATACATAAATAATAAAGCACTTACAGTTACCTAATACCAATATTTTATAAGATACTAGCGGTCCGCCCCGGCTTCGCCCGGTACATATTACGCAATAAAAGGTAGCCTATGTTCTTTCCCAGGGTCTAAAGATTATCTGTGCCAAATTTCATCAAAATCGGTCCAGTAGTTTATGCGTGAAAACCATACATACATACATACAAACCTTTCCTCTTTATAATATTAGTATAGATCTATGTATTCGTTTTGTCTTGTATGTATATATTATTATGGCCATGTTATTAACCTCTGAGTATTTAATGTAAATGAATAAGAAGCTGATTTACAAAAGTAGATAGGTACTTTACATTAATAAGATGTTGCTTAAGAATTGTAAAGTTTAATAAAACACACACTACTGAGTCTGAAGTCGTACTTGCTCATACGCTCATATATGCAACCTTTATAATATAGCCATGATAGGTATAAACCTATCATGGCTATATTATAAGGTTTTTGGGAATTTGTGCGATTTATAATTAAACATTTATTTTGTTTAAGCAGAACAGCAAAGCAATTACACTTCAATAAATTATTTATAAAGTAAACAGCATCACTTCGGAGAAACGATCGAATTGTTTGACTTAGACAAATTTGAAAACTTTGGCACGTTCCAGCTTGAATTTTGTATCTAGCAATATGATCCACATTCTCACAGAAAATTTAGGGAAAATGTATTTTAAATGATTTGTGTGTTTCCGCATTTTGTGGTGAAGGGATTAAAATATATATCAATATCCATTACCCAGTATTTACTTGCTCTCCTTGTAATAAAGGTAAAAGGTTCAATATAAATTCCGAAACTCAAATACAATTAGGTATTCGCGATTGTTTAATGATCCTGAAAATTTACAACATTTAACAAACAGTAGGTAAGTACTTAGTACAGTCAGTGAATACAACCTTCAAGAAAATAAGTGTATTTTTAATTAAAAGACCAACAAAGCAAGTAAGTAGTAAAAGAATAACACCACCATTATAACTAGTTTTTACGGGCGGTAACCACCTAACATGCGGTGGACTACCTAACCCTACTATTTAGGGTCACGGTGGCCTACTTCCGCGCAAGTAGGACCACCTAACCCTTTGCTCTACCATAAAGCATAGCCAATAAGCTCAATATTTAAACAGATTCTGAGGTACATGAAGCAGTTAATTAGCCAGTTTTTGAAACAGGTTCTGAGGTGTATTGAAACCGCTCAGTTCATCACCATACACCTACAGAACGTGGTTTAGCCAATCATCCAGCACGTCTCAACGCCCGCGTTCATATTGTCCGTGAGAACGACAAAATTGATTCCCCGCCGACCTCGTACTAAACAAACTCGAATATTATTATATAATAAATAGGAAATTTGCTTTTCATTCGACGTCGCTGAATAGGTCACGCGATTGAGGAAATATCACTTTATATTCATTTAATGGGACGAAGAGGACGTATGGATAATTATTTATAAGGTTCACGATTTTGGCTTCGTAATTGAGTTATTGGAAAAATTTTGTTGTATGAGAATAGTGATTTGAGCTTAGCAACGCCTTGCGCAATAATGGAATATACTTAGTAAATTGATTAATGAGAACTACGTGAAGTTATTCCGTTCGTATTAAAACCATATTTCATGTTGAAAATATGGTTTTTATATGGTGTTATTAAAAACCATATTTCCATCGATATACACAAGACATTACAATTATTTTGAATTAAAAATGTTTTATTCAATACAATTATTGAATAACACCTAATGATACAAGAAAAACCGAAAACGTTTTTACAATTTTGAAATATTTTTAGAAGCTTTTTCTAACCAGAAATTAATAAAGTAGCTAGATATATTTTGATACAATAGATATGTGGAAATAAATAGTAGATGAATATAAATTGTCTCATTTGCTTTTTAGCTCTATGAAATAAAATAAATCACCACCCAATATAAATACACGTGGGTAAAATCAGAAATAGACTTTTTAAATATTAATATAGTGAAATATAATATAAATACAATAAATCAGCTAGAAACAAGAAAATGTTTGGGCGTCCTATTTCTTGTTCAAAAACATTAAGAGGATTACCTTCCTATTTATAAGGAATTCAAAGGAGTTTTATGGAATCTTTTCTTATCGAGAAACTTTCTCCTTAGCTCATTTTGCTTCTATCTGATAATTTGGATTAGACGGAAAAAAGCAATTTGTTTAAGTTTTGTGAAAGATTTTAATTAGAAACTATTGTATGATAACACTTGTTTCTGAAATTCTATGTGAAATTAATATAAGCTGAGGAACACAAAGACCTCTATGGCCAGATTCCTTTTTTGGGTATCTCTTCAACGTTTAAACCGACATCCGAATTCACTCTATAAAAATTCTGCCATAACCTATTTGATATCAATCGTCTTTACTTGTCCAATTAAAGATAAGTGTAATATTAATATACCTCCTACTATATCTTTAATAAATATAAATCATTCACTATAATGAAATCGATGCGCATACTAAAGCTAGTACAGTATCACAAACAATCGTTTAATAGAAGAATAAGTCTAGACAAATATAAGTCTTCTCACATTTCATTCAAGTGGATCATTAAAGAATTTGTTGATATTAATTGCGCCTTAATTGTTCTGTCCTTAACTCGTTAGTGTATCTTCATTATCAGAGCTATTAATCTTCAAAGCGAATACAGCTAATGTGTATGTGTGAGATATTAATTATGTAGGCCCGATATATATGCCAGTATTTGGCAACTATGTAATCTAGTACTATGGATAAAATATGTGTAACGATATGTTGTCGATTTCGGAATTTATGGAACAATAGTCTCGATAAAAAACTTAAAAACTAATAATATTCATAGATTAAAAACTATGATTTTTATGTGTCTAGTGATAAGGAAGGTTGCGACCTATTGATAGTTGAAATTGATAGGATATTGTGATAGTTTATGACAATGAGATAATTTATTCGTAAGCGTATTGTTTGCCACTTACACGATAGTAGCTCTATTTTACAAATGTTAAAAAGAGCAATCATGTTATACAGGCTGTCCCAAGAAGTAGTGATATACTGAAGCTGGGAGATAGAGGACCTAGAGGGCTATCCGAATCGCCCCCATAACATACATGGGGGTGATTCGGATAGCCCTCTAGGTCCTCAGTCACTCACACCACTACTTCTTGGGGCACCCTGTATATTGTAATAGTAAATACTCAACTCACCTCGTATATCGTGATCTTTATCGCCGCCATACTTCACAAATATGAAGTAAAGTACCATAAGTATTAACTGGAACACCAGCAAGGGTGTATATTTCAAATTGGCCATTTTATACACCATTTCTGGATCTTTCCCTGGAACAAAGAACATATTTCACAATCTGGGAGCTAACATTTTTACCGAGTGCAATGCAATATGAATAGTTTTTGCAAAGTTAGAATGGAATGCATTACGTTTCAGAGTTTCCTAGTTTACGCTTACATTGGATATGCTTCACTTCGGATAAATAAACTAATGTTGGTATCCTTTATTATTGTTAGAGTTGTAGTACTGCTTTCAGGTACTAGGAAATAAAGCTGTTGCGTTATTTTTTAAATAAAATATGGTCAAATATTTTGAACATTTTTGCTTGTTTTAAACAGAGGAATATAAAATAAATTTGCGTTTTAAGTAAATTTATATCATAATATAATATTATTATGTTTTGTATAGCAAAGCTAAGACAATTTACTAGATATTTTACGCTAGTTCATGAGATGGGTACTCATTTAATTATATGGATACCTAGTGATAATAATTATATATAATTATACGGATATTTTTTATTGAATAAATTAATACTTAAATGAAAATGTTATAAATTCTTACCGATTAAAAACAAATAGCGATGCCATTATTACAACGCTACTGTAGCTGATTTTGAACAAACAATTTTAAATCAAGTTTTTTTGTAACGTAAATTAATCAACCAATAATTATTGCCAAATAAATGTTAACGTAGGTATACTATTTATACTTATATCTCCAAAACAAAACAGTTCTGAACAGCAAATGTATGAAAAATGTTAAAACTCAGATACTCTAATTATGTCAGATCTCAATTTTGATAATGTAGTACTTGACTTCATCTTGACAAGCTTTTCAAGATCGTTTTATTTCGTCTACGAAAACCACAGAACAGTAAAGTAGATAGAAGTGTGATGTGGGCGTGGCCCACGTGTCACTTGTAAGGTAAGATCACCTAACTTGCTCTCAGTTGTGCGCAGAAAAATATTCGAGTCGGTTGTCAGCTGTCAAACCTTTTTTCCGTATTTATTCATTAATTAGGACGTGTTGTTCGGTATAAGAGTGCAAAAATGATAGCAGACGAAATAATATCAGCAATGGAGGCATTTCATACCATCGGTAAGTCTTATTTTTATTTATTTTACATATAATATTTTATGTTATATCTTCGCTTGTAATTTGTCAAAATTGTATACAAATATCTAGTCAAAATGAACCTTAATCCGTAAGAAATTAGTACTATTATAGATTGAACAGCAAACAAGAATTTCTGGAATATTATTGCAATAAACAAACGAATGTCGCTTTAGTGATGCTTGTGGCGCATATCGATAGTATCGATACTTTAGAAAAGACAAACATTATAAATATTAAATTTTATTTTATTTTTCCTTAGCTTTCATTAGTCCAATTTATTTACAGATTTTCCAAAGAGGCTAATTTAAAAGAGAAATGGATAAATGCAACGTGACGAGTTAACTGAATGCCGAACAGCACTAAGCAGTCTAACAAAGGCCATCGATACAGCAAACCTACGGCAGTTCCAAGATTTAAAATAATGCATATTTTCTGTTTGTATTTTGTAAATATAGATTAATACTATTCTATTCCGTTTTTTATTTAATAATAATAATATAAAAAGACGTACTTAGTAGTAATAAACATACTCCAAAATGTGACACATTATACTATACTCGTATAATAGAAAGAAAAAAAATACACAAAAAATATTTATTTGTGAATTATCGATATCTCGATATCGATAACAAGGCTGACATCCCTTAGGGCATAGCATCAGATAAATATCAAGTTAATGTCATTAATGTTGAGTGACACAAATTTCAACCTTATCTCTATGTGTTGAGGTTCAAAGTTATATCTATCGAAAACTAACGCCCTCTGTTGTGGAGTAGCTGAATGTTTTTCGAATTTGGAATTTCTGTGCAATGAGAAACAAAACAGCTAATATACCTAGAGATGTTATACTAAAATAAACCGTAACATGGTGCGTTAGGGTACATATTGAAATGCTGAATTTATAACCTAAGTCAGTTTTTACTCAAATTAAGCTGTCCAATCAAAGGCATAGTTTACTTGTAGTGTACTGTATAACTATCGGTTTAAATGTGTGGGTTTGGCGACACTGGTTTTCATACTAATTATGACATTATCGCACTTCTATTTGTTTTTATTGTTCTGTGACGAAAACTGATTCATATACAAACTATATGAATAACATATAAAACCTTGTTGACTTTTATTTATCTTTAATATATATATAAATCTCGTGTCACAATGTTTGTCCTCAATGGACTCCTAAACCACTTAACCGATTATAATAAAATTCGCACACCATGTGCAGTTCAATCCAACTTGAGAGATAGGATAGTTTAAACATGTAGGTACCACGGGCGAAGCCGGGGCGGACCGCTAGTAAATCTACACTAATATTATAAAGAGGAAAACTTTGTTTGTTTGTTTGTTTGATTGTAATGAATAGGCTCATAAACTACTGGACCGATTTTGATGAAATTTGGCACAGATAATCTTTAGACCGTCAGAAAGAACATAGGCTACCTTTTATTGCGAAATATGTACCACGGGCGAAGCCGGGGCGGACCGCTAGTGTATAATATTTTTATCCTTACTAATGTAAAAGCTGTAATAAATTATAATATGTAGAGATAATGAGTAAAGATATTATTTAATACAGGTTAAGATGGAAGTGGATTCCTGTAACTCGTTGTGGGGATGCATTTTAAATAGGTTTCCTTGATCGATGAGCCAAGATAAGCGATCTTTGAGGGCAAGTAGATGATCAGATTTGCATTGCTCGTTTATTTAGTGTTTTTTTTATATAAATACAAAGTTTGAATACTAAATTGAAACCTGATTTCAAAATCAAAATAATTTTAAATGTACCATCGTTTTAAGGATTAGATGTAATTTGGCCGTAATTTTTCACATTTTTATATAGCGCAGATACTTAGTAAAAACAATTTTTTATTTCATTTATTTTAAATTGAATGGTGTATTAAAGGATAAAGTATCCTTTCCACTCTAAATCTCTAGTGGATGGGTCGTAGTTAAATCCAACCTTACCAACATTTTACCCTTTTTGATACATAAGATAATAAGCTTGCATAATAAGCTCGTGAAGAATATAATATTCACTGAAAATAGGCACTCTATTTTTAGTCAAAAACTTGTTAGATGCCTGAATAAATGTGAAATTACTTTAAATTTTAATATGTACCTATATATAGTATTAATAGTAGCAATATCATTATCATTTTAACAATAATGTGTAAGACATTGTTATAAGACAATGTTAACTAAATAAATTAATCTTTCAATAATTTTAGATGAATCGATTGTCCAGTTGAATGGTAATTAGTCTTTAATTAGTAAATTAATGAAACGAAAAGGAATAGAAAATAAAACAGGATTATTTAATTTGATAATATTCACTCAAATAATCATATAATGATAATTGTACTGTAATACATTTGAATTTTAATACATTTAACAATAATCAACGCGATAATTATACACAATATAAATTAATTATGAAAATTGTGTGCAATAATTAACATACTTGAGTTTCCAAATTAACATTATTTGTAAAATTCCAATGAATACGTACATGATATGAATAATATTATTAATTATTTTTTTATTATTTATAATAAATTTCTCAATATTGTTACAACGATATTTTGTTATATAGTATGAATATTAATTAAATTAAAGATTGTAACACATTAACACTTAATCAAAACAAACAAGCATTATTTCAACTTAACCTTCTTTAAGATCTTAAATTATGACTTCCTTGGGAATAGAAGGCTTCGTCAAAATCAGTTTATATCACGCTAAATTATTTATGAATAAAGTACTATCCGATTGTGAATCAAAGTAAAGTAGGATTTAATTTTCGATTAAATGGCCTTTTAAACGCCTTCAAATTTCAGTGACGATAATTAATGTCAATAATACAAAAATCTCAAATAATTGCGTTGCTAACTCTATGGTATGTTTTTCAATCACAAATAATACAAAATATATATTTATCATTATTAAAATATAATGCTATGATTCGGGTAACATGATATCAAAGATAGATAAGAAACTAGTGTACCAATAAAATGTATTCGTGGACAGATGGGATACCAATGTCTTGAGACATTGGGTCAAAATCCATGTCTCAAGCAGGTTGTGATATAAGATTGTTTTTAATATTAGATAGAATTGTAATACTAACATAGTTTTTAAGGCCAATTACTAACAATTATATGGATACTTTATCTGAAATAAATGAAATAAATAAAAAAAAAATAAAAAATAAAATCGAATTGTTATACAATACAGATATTAAACTACGATAAAAATCTACGCTATCTTATTCGAATCCTTAGGGAATTGGAATTCAATTACCAACGTTCGTAGCGAAAAACTGAATGCGGTCGATTAGGAATTAACCACTGAAAAATATCATGAAAATTTATTCAAGTTATGGAGCTGCATTTCAACTGTTTGAATTTAATTTGCTTCTGCAAATCGATGTGCAGTGGTTAACTTTATTTAAGGTTGTTTAATATATAAATGATTGAATATCGCTTTCTTAGTAAAAAATTGTCATTTTAATGCTTTTATACATTTTTTGTTGTAAATTAAATACTATTGAAGCTATTTCCCAGTTCCAATGCAGTCTTCATTTAATTGATTTATAGACCAAAGAAATGTCTACTCTTACTACGTTTTAGTTTATCAAATTATTTGAAGGCATAATTGCAAATTAATTGCCGTTTGCTTAGAAAGAAAAGCTGAATCACGAAAAAGCCATATTAAAATAAAAGCGCTTTGTATACAATTTTAGAAAAATCATCGCAATAAACCTACCGTTTAACAAAACATAAAACACGCGGATTATTTCAAACGAAATATATATTCACAAACGCTTAAAATGGCCACAAAAAGTTCAGCAGCGGGTTAATAGTCGCTCGCTATTACAACGATAACTGTTACGTATTACAAGCCTAGTACATAACTATTGCAATGAATCCATTCAAAGCGCTGGCCGTTTATGTTCAAATAAATCGTGAAAAAGTAACTGCTTTTGAGGTAATTTTATTCATCGGGCGGCTACGGTCGAAAATTTAATTCTCGATTCCGACAATTTCAGAATATTGACAGTCATTATACAATTGGCTGCACGCGACTGCATTATATTTTAACGGCCCCTTAAGGGACCGAGCCTTATTATACATTCCACGGGCGGACCGATGCTTAATTTGATACTGAATTTTTAAATATTCAGAATATAAGACGGGTGTTTTATTGGTAGACAGTTAAAACATTTGATTTAGCTAAAATTTAAGGTTCACACTACTTTCTATAATAATTGTACTTCTGTAGGTAGGTATATTCCGTAGAAAAAAAAATACAGCAACTATTCGCCTCACGGTGATAATATATTCGGTAATGTTACCCTACAGTAATGAGAATAAACATAATTTCAAATTTACAAAACGTATTAAACCCACACGCATCCAATCTACATTCCACCATTTTAAAGAACACAATTACGCAAACAGCTTTGTTTCCATTTCGTAAATGTAAGCATTAGATTGTACATTGTCTATTTCAGTGAAATGTGAACACGTCAAGACTTCCCTAACACGTCGGAAATGCAATCTAGTCAAGACATCTCCTGATTTTGCACTTTACTTCTGTAATTTAGGGTGCTATTGTGTTGGCTTGATTGATGATATCATGACATTGTTGTTCAAGCCATAGTGATTATATGCATGCATTGAATCATTAAACTGTAAACTTTTAGAGTAGCTACGGTAAAAAAGTGTGTCATGTTTTTAATTTTATTACTTGTTCAACATAAATATTTTAAAACAAACAATAATAGACAACTCTATTTATGTTTATGTATAATAACATTTTATTATAAATAGATCGTTGTAAAGTAATGCTCAATTAATTAGTCGTACACTTCAAGTACCTACCGCGTGGGCATAATAAAATTGAAAATTGATTTTATCATAAGTAGTTTGACTGAAATGTTCTAGTGGTATGAAAGTGAAAATGAGCCCTTAAAAGGGTATTTGCTTACGTGTCGACGACCGTTTAAAATATAATTAGACACTGAGAAGGACAGATTGGTACACATTTAATGCAAAATTAGATGCTGTCACAACTGTAATTTGTCTATATTATCCTATAAATTGCCCTATTTCTTTTAAAAAAACGACAACACACAATTTACTCCGTCAATAACCTCTGAAATACTCTAGCATATCAATTACGTTGTATCAAGATGTATCGTTAAAACATGTACGCACGTTTATTTTGTACAGGAAATAAAGCGGATACCTCGATACAGTATGTTATGACATGTTATTTTCACCTCCTATTCATCAATCATGTATGCGAGTTGCGAGTTTCAGCTGATGTGATAGAAGAATGGGAAAATGTTTTGTTTTGCTTTGTTCATGTTGAAAATTTGTATGTGTTATTAAATGTTTGGGTTTGTTATTGTTTAGATTATTTTTAGATGTTTGTTTGAAAATAAATGATTAAAAGTGTGATAGAGAAATAATTATTTACAATATTATAAAGTTCAGTTATGTAAATACAAGTAAAAAATACAACACATATAGAATACTATATAAGTATACCTACATATAGGATACAGATTGAAAACCTCGGTTGAGTTATACGTATACTAATGGTAATACATATTACATATGTATAAGTAACTAGCGGTCCGCCCCGGCTTCGCCCGTGGTACATATTTACGTTTTCTCTACATAAAAACCATCCTCGTACTTCAAGGAATATAATAAAAAAATAATTATCGAAATCGGTTCAGCCGTTCTCGAGTTATGCGCTTACCAACACATTTTGCGATTCATTTTTATATACAGGGTGTCCCAAAAAGTAGTGATGAACGGAAGCTGGGAGGTAGAGGACCTAAAGGGCTATCCGAATCACCCCCATGTATGTTATGCGATTTTTCATATTTTCGGAGTTATGACGTTTTTTTCAATTTTTCACCTATAACCCGGAAATTCATAGTAGCAGAAGAAACCATTAAAAATGATAAAAGGGCATTCAGACATTTAAAAGACAACTTTTTACGGTGATGTCGCACTTGCATTGAGCAACAGCGGGGTTATTTTAAAAATTTCTGGTAATTAAACACCTATTTATGGGTTTTAATTTGGTTTTAATGATCATCATGTTAATAAAATTTTTGCACTTACCACATTTAGATTTCAATTTTTCGATTGAAGCCTTCTGAATAATAAAATGAAATTTTTAGGGTAGCTACCTGATAGATAGAGCGAGTTTTTAAAAGCCAAATGGAAAACTTTTTTTATGTGATTTTATTTTTTTATGGGCCCTTGAAGTTGTGAACATACTGGGTAATTTTATCTTTCTTGGCATTTAATTCTTTTTTTATTCCATTCGAAGATCTAACGATAGTAAATGTTACCATACTGAATTGGCCTATCTTTCAGCTTACCACACAAAAAAAAATCAAGCATCTAGCGCAATAAGTCACGTCACCATAAATAAAAATCTCATCGTACTCAGCGATAGATGAAAAATTGAAAAAAATGTCATAACTCCGAAAATACGAAAAATCGCATAACATACATGGGGGTGATTCGGATAGCTCTCTAGGTCCTCTACCTCCCAGCTTCCGTTCATCACTACTTTTTGGGACACCCTGTATAAGATATAAGATACACACGCTTGCAAATTAATCTAATTCCGTGTGCACGAATTTTATGCCACTAAGCTAAGAAGATCTTATCTACTTCAAATAAATTATAATATTATGTAAGTGTGCAACAGTCGTTTCAGAAATATATTTCCTATTTCCTTTTTTTACACTATTTTTAGTGCATTCTATCATTTAAAATAGTTCGAATAACCGCAAGTAATATTTGTAATCAATTCTTGAATTACAGTCATTATGTTTTACGGGAACAATTTAAAATCGAAAAATAACTTTTATACTCGATTAAGCTTAATAGAGTGTTAAATTGCTTTCCTGAAAGTACTGTTTAATTGAGGCGAAAGTTAAGCTGGAAACGCACAATAACAGTAATTTAACGGTCAAATTAATTTTTAACGAACAATTATTTCGGAGTAGAATTTATACGATTCTAAAGTAATGTTTATTTTACTATTTAGAACATCATTAAATATTTATTTGTTCATTATAAATAAACTAAGTGTTGTATTTCGCCTGTATAATATATAAGGATTAAGTTTATAAATCTATGTTTATTCCAAAATTTTTATAAATATTTTAGTATTTTTACGTGACTTATTTTATTGGCACATGACAGTGAATACTTGCCCTAAAAATTGGATCAGTGAAACGCATCTGGGGTACTCTATATGAGATATGGGACATCCCTCTTACTTATTTATGGCACAAAATTGGTCCCTTCCTTTTGCTTATTTATGAAATTTCACGCAATAATACATCAAATAAAGTCAATATAGACTTAGTAATATGATAAGAAGCTTTTAATTCAAACAAATAGTTATCAATTATTATCAGTAGATTAAGATTTATAAATTTAAAAATTTCTTACTTATTTATCACTATTCTGTTCCTCCCTTATGCTTATTTATTAAATATTTTAACACAATAAAGATATAATATTAATTACTAACAAATTAAAAAAATGGAATATGGTTGGAAATGTTCGACTAAAAATAAAATATAACCCACTAATAAAACTAACCTCAAAACAACGCAAATGTTTCCCGCTCTGTCCACTACTATCAACTGAGTTGCGATTTGATGTGACTTTTCGCACACATTCGTCAAATAAATTATGTTGCAGCTCGTTTCATTCAGACATTCTGCGAAATGGCTAGCTTTAGTGCACCTGACATTTGGTTTTAGGCCACTTTTGAGAAGTTTTTTTGGATCTGAAAATGTAGTTTAATTTATAATTATAGAGTCATATTTCAATAATTAATATTTATTTGGGTTGGAACAGAATACACAGTATCAATAATATATTCGGTAAAATTGTTTGTAATTTATACGTATTTTGAAAAATAAATATGATCATCTAAAATTGTTTATAAAAAATTGCTAACCGGCTTTTATCTTACGATTATTAAATTGAAATTTTTGAGTAGAATTATCTATCAAAATTTAATATCTTTTGAAGAGGCGAACCTCTTCTCATTTTCATTCCTAGTTATTTGATATAAATTTTGGAACACTGATCTTTGTGATATAATTGAAACTTAAGTATTTATTAATACTCACAAACAATGGGAAATGTTTATAGAATGTCTTCTGTTTAATTATTGTTTCCTGCCTTTTGTGTGGAAACTACGGCGATCGGCTTTCATTTTCCTGTACTCGTCTTAATTACGTAGTGTTTATAATATTATTATGTATGTTATTAGAAATTTTGTCTTAAACTGTAGGTGGTTTTCAAACGATGCTTTTATTGAAGTGAAAACTTCTTTAGCGGCGTTGGGTATAAAATCTTAAACTCGCGTCAGGTCACGTGGCCTGATCGAAAAAGCGTAAGACGGATGTTTTTTTTTAGCCCTTATATTCCATGCGTAAGAGGGATACCATTCCAAAATATCAAACATGCTGAACGTTAATAATCAAGTTTTCACTTCTGCCGGCACTCCCGGAGTGCAACCCGTCTTTTTTTTTATAAGTTCAAGTTCAAAAGGTTTCAAATATAAATCAGGATAGCGTTACTTATCAGAAAATTTTAATAAAAAAAAACACAAAGCAACGTTATTGTAACCATTTTTAACAGTGTTTGTATTGTATCTTATATCTTAAAGCCGTGGATAACTCCTGGTCTTTTGCGTTGCATCCGTCACAGAGATCGTCTTCACATTCGAGTTAAACGAAACTCTCTTGATACAGTTTTACTCCACGTCTACCACCGTTATCGTAATTTTACTAATAATCTTTTGAAAAAGCTGAAACGCGAGTATGAAGCCAATATCCTAAGATCTAGTGTAGGAAACCCCAAAAAGCTCTGGAATGCAGTTAAAAATATTTGTTACATAGATAACCACAAAAATAAACCTTCAGATCTTTTAAATATCAATAAAAATGGAACTACTGAATCTCTTAATATATGTAACGAACATTTCACCTCTGTTGGCGAATCATATGCTACTCGTATTTTAAATAACTTACAAATAACTCAAGATACATTAGCGTCAAGTATTAAATCGAACAATATCCCAGATAAATCATTCTTTTTGAGTCCAACAGACACATTTGAAGTTGAAAACCTTATTTTACAATTACGCAATGAAAAATCACCTGGCATTGATGGCCTTAATAATTCAATAATTAAGCAGATTCGGGAAGAAATCTTATGTCCTTTAACGTCAATTTATAATCGAAGTCTATCACTCGGTATTTTCCCTAATAGCTGGAAGGTTGCTGCAGTTTGCCCAATTTATAAATCAGGAACTCGTGACAATCCCAATAACTATAGGCCGATATCACTGTTAGGCGTTTTTTCTAAAATTCTTGAGAAAATTGTTAACTCTCGACTTACCAAGTTTCTAGAGTCCAATAATCTTCTATCATCGCGTCAGTTCGGTTTCAGATGTCAAAAAAGTACGTCAGATGCTGTAAGCCTATTAACATCAATAGTATCTTCACATTTGGACAACAAAAACGCATGTCTCAGTGTTTTTCTAGACCTTGCGAAGGCCTTCGACACTGTTTCTATCCCACTGCTGCTTAGAAAACTTCATGATAAGGGTGTTAGGGGTCATGCATTGCTATGGTTTGAAACTTATCTCAGAGGGAGACTTCAATGTGTAAAGATTGGAGAGAGTGTTAGTGCCACGAAAGAAGTTAATTACGGTGTTCCACAGGGCAGCATCCTGGGTCCGACTCTCTTCATTCTTTACATGGATGATATTCACAACCTCCCCCTTAGCGGTGCTGATATTCTTTGTTATGCGGATGACACTGCTATCACTTTTCACGGTGGCAGTTGGGATGAGGCAGTGTTAGCTGCAAGGCAGGGAATGATACAGGTAAATTCTTGGCTCGAACGTAACTTATTGACCCTGAATCTAGACAAGACGAATTTTATCTGCTTTCATAAGACTGCTGCGTCCGCCCCTTGCCTAATAGAATTAATTAATATATCTCCTGACGGTTGTGCACCTCAATATATTAAAAGAGTTGAAGTTACCAAGTATTTAGGAGTTTTGGTAGATCAAAATCTGAGTTTTAAGAATCACATAAATCTTCTGTCTGATCGCGTGCGTAAAATCATTTTTATTATGAAGCAACTCCGCCGATCTGCCGATGTCAAATTACTTAAAACTATATATTTCGCGCTATGTCAATCTCTAATTACTTACTGCATTGGTTCGTGGGGAGGTGCCGTTAAGTCAAACCTAATTCGTATTGAAAGGGCTCAACGAGCGGTACTTAAAACTATGCTGCAAAAACCTTTTAGATACCCTACCTTTAACCTTTATAAAGACGCTAGTGTTCTTACAGTCCGCCAACTTTTCATCCTTGATAAAATTATATCTACGCACAAATGGGTGATTACCTCTCCCGATTACAAGGATTATGTAAGAAAGCGTATTTACAGAATACCAAATGTTCGTGTTAATACTTCTTTTGCTAAGCGTTTCAATCCTTTTGCTGGTATATTTATTTATAATAAAATTTGCTCCAATTGTAACATTAAAAACTGTTCTCCGAAAAAAGCAAAGATCATCGTAACTAACTTCCTTAATTCTCTGAACTACGTATCAACAGAAAATCTTCTTGCATCTTTATTTTAATTCGTGTATAATCGGAACTTATATCATTTCATAATTATTATATTTATTGTTATATGTATATATATTTATTATGTATTATATTTATTTATTTATTATGTATATATATTTTATTTATTTCATAATATATTATATTAATTTTATTTTTTTTTTAGAAACTACCTTTAGTTTTTATTATCCTGTAGCATTAAAGTCATGGAATGCTTTTGAACGTGTTGTTATAGTTGATTATACCGAGGACACCTAGTTTTTTGTAAAATCGTCTCAGTGCCCACGATACAGGCTTGCCTAGTGTGGGTACTATTGGTAAACCTTTATTATAAACCTAGATAAAGCCAAATGTATGTAAAACGTGCAACATAAATACAATTGTAACTGTGTAAAACATATGTATGGTTTTTAAATAAATATATTTTTCATTTTTCATTTTTTTCATTTTCATTGTAGGATATTATCTAATATGCGATATAATCACTTACCTCTTTTAATTTATAACAGAAATACATACATAGAATGTTACGTAGTACATATCTATATTAGTCAGTTTAAGACGAATAATAAATCTTTTCATGTGTAATAATTATAATTATGTTAAACCGTCGCTTATCGTGTCATTAAATGTTTACAATCCTAAAACCCACAGTAAAACAGTAATTAGACAATATTATAAATTCTAACTGATAAATTTTATCTTTAACAGTGCTGTGGTTTATTTGGAATAACGTTAAAATGTTTAGTGATTGCATTCAACTGAATTTGGGGTTTGCGGATTAGGGATAATTGGAATCGATTCTAAAATATGTTAGAATTAATAATAGTTGGTTTATCTTGATTATTGGTTGGTTAATGTAGTTATGCATTAAATATTTAGCATCTTTAATTAAGTATTGGAATTTGGATTTGGTAGATGTAATTAATAGGTAATGTTTTTTCAGTGGGATGGGGTGGATTGATCGTATCAAATTTCATGATGCAAAATGCCTCATAATAAGATATAGAGAATAAGGTTGAATTAGAATAAAAGATTAGGTAAGCCCGATGCCGTTTTACAATAAATATAAATATCTACAACGCTCTACCTTATATTATTAATCAACCAAGAACTTTATTAATTTTGTAAGGAGACATTTACATTTATTTATTTTTACTTCTCCGGTCATGAAATTCAAAAGTAAGTAAAATAAAGCGAAAAAGAAGAAAAAAAAGGTGTGGCACTCGGGGACTGCCGCGGTAAAGCTATTGCATAGCGTGCCTTCAAGCCACACCTCCGCGCCCGTCGGAGTGGGGAGCGTGAGGTATTTCGTTACGGAATTTCTGGATTCGGTCCCCGCGCTCAAGGCCCGCGATAGAAGCTATGCAATAGCTTAAAAAATTACTTATACATAATGAGCTATTAGTTAATATCGGATTACAAAGCTTTACTCCAATTAAAAAGCAATTAAGATGTTATGATTGCCAAGTCGACGATCTAAATACGTCAAGTCATCAATCATAAAGACGGTCAGCTACAAATTACATTACATTGTCCACGTGACACCAAAAATCCTCTAAAGAAATATTGACTGCAACATATCCGTCTCATTTCTTCCTTTGTAGGCAGATAAGGATGGCAGATAGTAGGTACTGTGATAAACGATTCGCAGGGGACCCCACTTATCATCCATTTAATATTACATTGAACGCCCTTGCACTTGAATTTTCATATATCTACGAGTATATTTGCCGAGCTCAGATTTCATATGCCTTTATGAGCGTTACGTGTAACGACGATATTTTTCTTCTTCGTTTATTTTTATCACACAGATTTTTATTGTGATATTTTTATACATTTTTGACATGACAACGTCTTATAATTCGATAGCCGGCTGGACGCACGAAAAAACATGACTCATGCCGCATGCGGCGTTACCTCGCGCTCTGAGGCGTTCCGTAAGGCTTGAAGTGCAAGCGAGAGCGCGGAACGAGCGACAAAGAAGCATAATTGTGTGGGGTTCATTTCACCCACACCAACTCATACTAGAATAATTTATATGAGTATATAGTAATAGTAGTATATTTCTGGGTGAGTACCCAGACACAAATTTTTTAATAATTATATTCTTCATTGGTTCAATTTTTGAATTTATAAATTGGACAGTTATTTTCTTTGCATAAAAATACATTAATTGAATTTAAATTTCTGATCGAAATTTGGTGTTTTTTATCGGCTGCTTCACTTTCGTATTATTGACTTTAGTTAATATTCGTTTGATCCATTGTTACATTTCTCTGTTATGAAGAATCATAATTAAGTAATTCAAAGTAATGAGGTAAAATAATGAAGCTTAATATTTTTTCAGATTATTTATTACATTAGGTACCTAATGTTAATTTAAGAACTTATTAATTTTTTTTAATGGTTTCATAAAATTCTTATTGTTGGGTGAGTATGTAATAACAATTAATTATGAAAAGCCTGCATAATAAAACATAACCAAAATTAAATATCAGAATCTTACATAGCTACAGTTACTAAAATATCTCCCCTGGGCATTCGGGTAATAAATAATCAGCAAAAATGTGGGTAAGGGGATGTCAGTAAACTTCTCAGTAAAAAACGAACAGAATACAAATAGCTACTCTTTACCAAAATCACTTAGGGTGTGAGTAGTCGTTAGTCAGTACCTAGCCTTATTAAAAAATAACAAGAAAAAAGCGTTGCTCTATGAGGCTCTTTCAATCTAATTGCTAAACTTTATATTTTAATGATTGATGCTTGATTGCAAACATTACGTTTTAGTCATCAAAGACATGAATCATAATGCTATGATATTTTAAATACATTCTTCATTTAACTTAAAACAGCCACTGAATCTGTTGTGCAAACTGATATTATCACTTATGAAATATCAAATAGGCCGAACAACATGTTTAATATTTAAATGGAATATAATATCAGGATTAAAGTGGAAGTTGATATCTACCACAATATTACTCCTCACTGAATTTCGTACTCGGGCCAATCTCGATTGAGACTAGTCAATTAGCAGGAGATTATAATATAGTGCACAAATATGCACTCTGTAATACATCAACCATATATCATTGTTATACTATATTATATTGTATAGTCCTACTGTTATTATAAATGATAGAGTTTTTCTGGATGGATGATTATAGGAGTGATAAACATACAATCTTGTACGAAAAAATACTGGTCAAACTTTCCAATGATATAGGATATACAGAAGAATAACAAACACATGAGCTATAAAAAAAACTTGCTTTATCCAGAGTTTCGTCAACGGATGAAACCACGCGGCACAGCTAGTATAATACTATATATCTACCTACCTAGTATTTATTGAATATTTATATAATATCGAAATCGCAACTCAAAAATATCAACCCAAAATACAAGTATTAATCAAAATAAAAAAGTAAGATATCCTTCATACTCTCACGACGTGTTAATAATGTAACGACATAGAGGCGTTTTCATCAAATTAATGACCTGGGATTAGCCGCTAATCACATTAGGGTATTACATAATATCCGAGCCTTTGGCGAGCCTCCTGTCGTGAGGAACCTCTTATCGCTTATATGTCAAATCCTTGGTAGAAGGTACTCATTATGAAATGGAATTTTAAGTAGGTGTTACGTGTGAAAATGTTTTCTATTTTGATATGAAGAATATAACATTTCTGCTAATAGTAACAATAATATCTATATGATAATAGAGTATTTCAAATACTTGATATTAGAAGTATTTTTTGCGATAAATAATTGGATGGTATAATTATTTTTTTCATATAAATGGTGAGTTATCTATTTTGTGTGTTTGATTTTTGTAGGTACACGTTTTGTCTATAATACTATATTATCCTATTATTTTGAATCACAGTTACTTTGTTAATAAGTCACACGTAATAATACATCTTTATGTAACTACTTATTTCAGTAAAATATGTGTTTCGTGCGAAATGAAATCAGACAACGTAATATGAAAATGTCATAATAAACCGTCTTCAATTAAAGTTTGTAAAGTTACTGCTGGAACGCTTGTAGAATATTTTAAAGAAGTTAAATTTAACTGCCTGTTGGTATCTCTTAGTTCAGAAAATGTGCTGCAATTTTTTTTTACTGAAAGTAATTTTAACTCAATTTACGGTACATTTTAATGTATAGTATGCTGAATAAAACGGGACATTTTTCTTATTGATAAAATTAATCTTCTTATATATAAAAATGAATCGCAAAATGTGTTGGTAAGCGCATAACTCGAGAACGGCTGAACCGATTTCGATAATTCTTTTTTTATTAAATTCCTTGAAGTACGAGGATGGTTTTTATGCAGAGAAAACGTAAATATGTACCACGGGCGAAGCCGGGGCGGACCGCTAGTCTATACTATAAAAATGAATCGCAAAATGTGTTGGTAAGCGCATAACACGAGAACGGCTGAACCGATTTCGATAATTCTTTTTTTATTATATTCCTTGAAGTACGAGGGTGGTTCTTATGTAGAGAAAACGTAAACATGTACCACGGGCGAAGCCGGGGTGGACCGCTAGTATTCTTATAAATCCAAAAATAAACACGCTTCGTCACTGATCCTTGATAAGTGCACAGAGTTTGAATTAAATCTGTCCGTTAAAAGTAGGTCAAAATCGTTTGTAAAGGAGGCTTAGAGGTAATATATTAAGCAAGTTAAAAATAGGCTGGATAATATAGTTTGTAAGCAAATAAGTCACAAATGTTTGATTCAAATTTTTTATTGACTTATATTGTTCATTCAAGTGAATAAAAGATTGCCTAAAGACGTCTCGATAAATATAATTTATAAAAATGTAACGAAATACATATAATATTCTACATTTTCACAGCATTGTTTACACGTATAAAGGCTATAATCAACTTACAACACGTGTATACATGGACTGAGATCTTACAAAAGATCAGCGTAATGCAACAGCATTAGGACAGATTTGAGCTACACAGCGCTCACTAAGCTTAGTCTTGGTAGCGGAATTCTCTAGAAAATATACCCTGAATGCACAAAGCATGTAACATTAACCGAATTAAGAGTTTCAAAATACCTTATGTAATTTAGTATCCAGAAATCTCTGAAATACATGTGTAGGAATTCAAACATTTCTTGATACTAAACTCAAACATTTATTCAATTAGACTTCTTCTAGAAGCACTTTTGAATCGTCATAACAGTTTTAACATTTGCCACAAATTCTGTAAGCCAAGAAACTCCATAGTTGCTCTACTACAGTTCAATCTTAAAGGTCACGGAGCACATACGTTACGAAGGTTTTTGTTCAATAATCAGGCTATTTACTTTGATATATTATGTGAGAATATCTTTCCCAGAAATGATATCTCGGGACGTGTTCCTTTGTTTTCCCAGATTTGAACTATTGACTTATGTTTAATATGAGATATGACTGATGGTTTGGCAAGATATTCGTATCATGAAGATTTTATTAATGCGTTATTACAATAAAATATAACTATAAATTATCTTGCTTTAAGTAACTTTCAATTTCATCTTAATCGAAATAAAATCGTACCTAAATAATTGTGGCTTATCAATTAATTAAAAAAAGTCTTGTCTTGGAAAGTATTGCCTGTCGAGTGGCATCTGTATGATGGCTTAATAACATATAGACTACAAGCCCGCATAGGACAAAAATATGGGTCAAATGAACCACCAGGGGACATATCTAGAACGATAGCAGAGCAAAAAATAATAAGATTCATCACTATGCCGTCACTTGTAAGCT
>CAJQZN010019914.1:0-14099 GCA_907164685.1 Colias eurytheme | reverse complement strand
GAAGAAGTTGGTTTTATTTTAAATTTGATGATAATTGTATTATAGACAATGTTTGATATGTACCCCTGTTTTAAGTACATAACGAATGTGTAAGATTTTTTTCATTTATAGCATAGATAATCTTTTCAGAAATCCGGAATCCAGAAGGAAAATAAACCCACTGATTGTTCACAATGTGAACCCACTCCTTCGTAAGTACCTTTATTCAGTCAAAAATGTATGTTATCAACGTTCTACTGGTTTTATCGCATGATTCCATTTTTAGCAAAAAGCAACAAAGTGCAAAGAAATAAAAAATCATGGTGAACTTAGTGGAAGTATGGCGGACGTGATATGGAACAGGAGCTCATTGGAGTAGTATTATATTAAAAAAAAATACGAAAAAATTTCAAGAATTACATTTCTTAGTAGGTGGTAGATAAGTATGTTGTATAAAGAATTTGATGTTGATATTTATTTCATTTATACTTACTACACCTGTGCGGGAAATTGCTTAGTACTAAAACAGGATTATATTCATATTTACATAGTAATGTGAGTTTTAATTTCCAAAAATTTTGTGTAAGTATATTAAATTGAGTTCCTGGGTGATCTGGAAACACAATTGGGCCCGGAAGATGGCGCTGCAGACACTCCTCCTAATCACATGAACCGATTTGGATGAATATTTGTGTGCACATTTCATTGTTGTGGGATGATTGGTTGATTCGTTTTCACATTAGCTAATATTATGTATTTTTGTTGTAAACTTAATTTAATGTTTATAATACATTATTATTGGTATAAATAAGCCAGTGTTCGTCTCACATTGCTGTACCTGCCTACCTACCCTACCAGGGCCTAACTTTGTTCTGGCTATTTTATTTTGATTATTTGTAATGAATAATTACAATTATAATAGAGTGCAAAAAATAAATACATGCGTCAATAATCAATATATTTTGTGTTTTTTTTAAACAATTTTTCTATTTAAAAAAATATCATTCCGACCGCGGCTTGGAATTAGGTTATATCGTGAATCCTGTTTTATCCCACAGAAGTGTTCAGTTCGGATAAAAAGTATCCTATGTGTAAATCCAGGCAATTAGCTATATTTTATCAAAATTGGTAATGTAGTCTTGACGTGATTAAGTAACAACTAACAAAAAAATATACAAATTAACATCCAAAGTTTCGCATCAGTTTTACTGTATTAGTGATATCTTCCACTCTTGACTTTGACTGAGAAGAATTAGGGTTTATAACTTCTTTCAGAAATAGTACCTTTCATTTCTGGGCATGATGTAATATCTACGTCAGCATCAAATTCTATCTAAATCAATTCAGTAGTCCGCGTTATTGATTACCATTTCATTTTTTCAGAGTAACAATATTTTTGTTATTTTAAAGATTATTTATAACCTGTATTATTTTGTAATAAAGTAAACATTACGAAATAATAATAATTATTAATAATGTCTAAGTAGTTGTTGGAAAGAAGATTATTTGTTTATAAGCAAGAAAATAAAACCAATAAATCAACAATTGAATAAATGTATAACAATATTATAACTGTATGACGACTCCATACATGTTTGTCCCGAGTCGGCCAGCGGCAGCGCGGCGAGTTTGCAAGAATGACTTCGCGCACACCCGCGTTCGCGATAGCGAGCTATTAGACTCCGCCCGCCAAGCAGTGGATTTTTTTTTGTGTATCGTCTTAATTATATTAAATTCTTTTTTTCAGTTATGAAAGGGTTTGGCGGAGTTATTGATACTAAATACAATGGATGTAAGTATAATGTTGTATTTGTTTACTTTATTAAATCAACGTAAACAATAATGACTACCTAATATTATAAATGCAAAAGTAACTCTGTCTGTCTGTCTGTTACTCAATCACGCCTTAACTACTGAACCAATTTGCATGAAATTTGGTATAGAGATATTTTGATACCCGAGAAAGGACATAGGATAGGTTTTATCCCGGAAATCCTACGGGAACGGGTTTTTCTTTGAAAACGCGGGCGAAACCGCGGGCGGAAAGCTAGTAATTCATATAGGTAGGTATTAGTTCTGTTTGTATGTGTAAATAAAATGAAGTTATATTTTTCTTAAATATTTTTTTTATTTTTCAGATGGATCCCTTCTTGTTCGAAGTAAGTTTTCACATCTACCTACACATTAAAAATAAAAAACGCATATTTTTTTCTAATTTTTAATTTGAAATATTAAATAATAACAATGTATTATTTAAATCATCTTTCATTACAATAACGAGTTTTTTAACTTGCAATTTAATTACAAGAATGAAATGACGATTGTAGAGCCTATATCATTTCTTTTTCAGTGTCAATCGCTCTCAGTAGAATATCTATTTGTCTGTCCGGAAAGAACAGTAAGTATTTTTCTTTTATTTTTAGTTCTTTTTAATATCAAACTAGCTGCTCCGCGCGGTTTCACCCCCGTGGCTCCATTCCTGTTTGTCGTCGTGTGATGATATAATATAGCCTATAGCCTTTGTAGCGGGTTTAGAGGAGTATTTAGGTATATTTGGGAATTATAATGAAGAGCACAGGTTAGGTCGACACGTCTTTTAAGTTTTAATTGTGAATTGTGATTAATGTACCTTACAAAAAAAGTATCAAACATGCTGAACATGAAATTTGTTTTTAAAAAATTGTAAGGCGCAAAAGTTTAGAACAGCCTTCCTCGATAAATGAGCTATCTAACACTGAAAGAATTTTTCAAATCGAACCAGTAGTCCCCTAGATTAGCGCGTTCAAACAAACAAACAAACGATACGCTACGACCAACAGGAGTGGAGCCACGGGGGTGAAACCGCGCGGAGCAGCTAGTAATTAAAAACTGTTAATTTACAGGTCACATTCCGTTCTGTACGCGAGATTTTCCACAATACAACATAAAAGGATGCGGTACCAACATACAGGATATTCGAGAGAGATTTAGAGTTAACAACTCGCATCAATTAGTGATTGAATTTATAAATAAATTTACTAATGGACAAGGTATGTTCTTGCATCGTACATTTGAAGATTTTTCGCTATTTCTTATTAGGAATAACTAATATTTTATTATTTTTTATAGGACTCAATTCTACTAAAGGATTTGTCTACCTAATGTTCAAATTTGGACTCGATTTAGCCAATATCCTTGGTAAGTAATAAAATAGGTACATCTTGAATCTTTGCAGATTAGAAAATCGATTATTTTAACGCGGGATTGGAGCCCGCGTCCCTCACGCTATTCCGGGGCGGACGCCTGGCCAATTCATGAATTCAATTGATTTTTTTAATATTTTTTTATATTATAAGACCAAAATATCAAATTCAAAATACATCTGCATACACTAGCTGCTCACCCGGACTCCGCCCGGGTAAACACTTTCGTTTCTTAACTTTTTATCAGTTTATATCCGTCATGTTAATTAAAAAGAAGAGCGTGTGTGCCGAGCACAAGTGTCAGAAGTGAAATTTCTTTGGCAGATTCAAAGATAACAAAATCGTCGCACTAATCTATGACTTTGGCATGGTACCTAGGTATTTAATGAATTAACTCTTTTCATTTCAGATGGCAAAAACATTGATCAGAAATCATTCAGCACTCTTATTATTAATGGTAAGATTTTAATAGACAATTTATGTGGAAATATAATAGACTACTGACAGGCCCATGTTGAAAACCTACCTGTACTTTCGAATTCTCATCTGCACTCAGGTGGACAGCTTACAAGTTATAAGTGACAGCAATACAGCATAGTGCTGAATCTTATTATTTTATGCTCTTAAAACTTTCATCTAGAACGATAGAACGATCACCTGTTGGTTCAAATGACCCATAAATTTTTCAACATGAGCCTGTACTCTATCATGTTACTTGCGAGTTTTTCAATTCTTTTCTAACTTTCTTTCTAACATTATTTTTTTCAGTGAGCATTCTTATGGGTGGATTTGCGAATGGTATCAGAAGTAATTGTAAGTCATTTTGAATAATATTTTTATCAATAGAAAGATATATAATTGCTACGATGAGCTATCTATAAGGTGTTACCTAATCTATATACGTATTATATAAAAATGAAACCCGTTTCGCGTTGTCACGGCATCACGTGTGAACGGCTGAACCGATTTCGATAATCCTTTTTTTATTATATTCCTTGAAGTACGAGGATGGTTCTTATGTGGAGAAAACACGCTGTGGCGGACCGCTAGTAATATATAATTCAGCCTTATTTCGATTTTTAGTGCTATCTATATTAAAAGGTTAACAATCAATTAATTTATGAAATTATTTTCTTTACAGTGGGAATTACTATTTCATACGGCATCTTGAAGACTTGTCATCCAATTCTGATCAAAAATGGATATCAAGGTAAAATTTCCTCTGCAAATCCTGCTTATCCTACTTATATATCATCTTGTAGATGTCGAAATTCCAACGTCCAATATAACATAAAAAAATCTCTAAACTTTTAAACCTGCCCTTATTATTACAGGAGTTCTCACTCATTACAAAGATGTAAAAACAACAATCAAATCATGTAACGGTAACCCTGGACCTTTCCAACCAACAAACACTAGTGATAACGACAATGAATTAACAAATAATGACAATTGGGTTTGTGATGATGATCAAAATTCTGGTGAACAGAATTCAGGTGAAGAAAATAACGATACAACTATTATTGGTAATAATGTAACAGGAGGAAGTAATTCAAATGCTGCAAGTAATACAAATACAGATAATTCTACAAACACAGGAAACGATGGTAGTAATACAGGTGGAACAGTTACTTCTGAAAACAACGCAAATGCTGAAAGTAACGCGAATACAGGAAGCAACTATGGTACTAGTAACACTGACAGCAAAAATAGTGCTACTGTTAATAATGGTGCTAGTAATGATAACAATGCAAGTAATAATGGTAACTATAGCAACGGTAGCAATGGTTTCAACAATCAAAATAATCAATATAGTGGTACTAATACAGAAAACAGTGAAAACACAAGCTATAATACCAGTGGTAGTAATACCAATGTTGGCAGTACTTCTAATACAGGAACAAATGAAAATAGCAGTGCTACAAACAACAACAACAACAGTGGTACCAACATTAACAGTGCTACCAGTAATAACAACAGTGGTTCTTACAGTAGTGGTACAAATAACAACGGTGGTTCTAATAGCGCTACTGAAACTAATAGTGGTTCATACAGTAGCGGTACTACCAACAGTGGTAATAATTACAGCAGTGGCACCTCTAATAGCGATACAAATAACAATAATGGTTCTTACAGTAGCGGCACTAACGACAGTGGTGCCTATAATAGCGGCACTAATAACAATAGTGGTTCATACAGTAGCGGTACAAATAACAACAGTGGTTCCTACAACAGCGGCACTAACGAAAATAGTGGTTCGTACAGTAGCGGCACTAACGAAAGTGGGGCCTATAATAGCGGCATTAATAACAACAGTGGGTCTTACAACAGTGGTACCAATGATAACAATAGCGGCACCTACACAACTTATGAAAATTGTACTACATTTGGCAATAATGGTGGATATGATGAGAGTAATTCTAATGTTCAACCACAAAGTGGTATAATTTATTGGGAATGTGTACCAGAAACAAATGAATCTACACAACAATAATATCGTGTGATAATTTCATTTATGTGTTTTGTTAAATAAAACGAACATAAGCAAGTTTACCAAACCAATAGTTTGAATAAATAAGTTTGCTGAATTTAGGTTAACTATTTTTCATTTTTTATCTGTTTTTATCCTGTATAATTGTATATTATGGCCTATGGTAAAATGCATGATTGTTTCAATATTATTGCAAGATAGTTTTTTGTACATTTTCTTTAAATTATGTACATATATATATTTTTTTAGTTTATTGAATGTAAATTTTTACCTATAAGAAATATTTTGTTACGACCATTATGGTAATATTATGTATGTATTTTATTTAAGCTTAAGATTTCCGTTGGATGAATAAAGTTTTTATGTTTCATTTTGAGTTTAATTTCTAAACTAGCTTTTCGCCCGGGGCTTCGCCCGCGTTTTTAAAGAAAAACCCGCATGATTCCCGTTAATGTGGGATTTTCGAGAAAGTTACGCTCTGTGTGTGCCAAATTTCATTGTAATCGTTCAGTAGTATTTGTGTGTAAGAGTAACAACCATCCATACATACACACTTTCACATTTATAATATTAGTTACTATTCTGTTCTTTTAGGCAGATGGTCATTTTTAATCATATTTTTAATGATCCTAGAAAGAATTAAAAATATAAGGATTCTAACTTTGTTTGTGACTAAGTAGGTAGTTTTTCGTAAAAAGATTTTTAGACTGCAATTTCGGAATTTTACCGAAGTAGGTTCTTACTAATTAGTAATTACTATCCTTGTCTCCGAACTCTGGGCGACCTACTTTTTACCAAATTCCGCCAAATTCTCATTTCCATGCACTTTCCATAATTTTTTTCACTCCGATAGATGGCGCTATATTAAAAATGTGACATGTATGACTATAATTTTAATTTTCTATAATAAATTACAACTTAATTTTCATTAATTACGCAAGCACAGAATGGACATTAATGATAGTAATAGGTATTTTCAAACGGTAACAGCCATTTATAAGCTTCGCCATTTCACTCTTACGCTTAAACAGAACATCTATCATCAGCGGATTTTTCACAGACTCAGTGCACACGACGCACATCTTCGATCATTTTGTCGGCAGAGCTAGAGACGTAGACGCTATGGTAATCGTGTAAAGTGTGCGCCGTCTGCGTTAGCGCGCGTTGAAGCAAACGTTCAATTCTTTTCACACACTTGTGCGGAGTGGCGCGGTGCGGTCTGCCCGAATTACACGGATTTTTTGTGCGCCGGACTTTTTGCGCGTCGTGTGCGTTACTGCATATAATTTCATAGGTTCTATTTTCACAGACTAAAAAGTGCGTCACGGATAGTCTGTCGTCTGCGCATGGCCTTACCCGCATTGCTCCGCTCCTGTTGGTCTTAGCGTGATATATAGCCTATAGCCTTCCTCGATAAATGGGCTATCTAACACTGAAAGAATTTTGCAAATCGGACCAGTAGTTCCTGAGATTAGCGCGTTCAAACAAACAAACTCTTCAGCTTTATATTAGTATGGATTAAAAAGTACAATGACTTTTTTTCCTAAATATTGAACTTTATTAGTACATATTACAAAAGTCTCTGGTAATGAGAGAGGAGGATAATAAAACAACCATTGTTCTGTATAGTTTATTTTATATAAATAACATGCTTGCATGGAACATATTTTGCAATTATTTAAAATAAATAATATGCTTTAGTTGATATGCTTACCTAATTTTTGATGCCACAGATTTAACAACTTACAAAAATGGTGAAAAATCCCTATATTTATTGCAATAATTAAAAACTGCATAATCAATTTGATGTTTTTTTTTCAATAAATAGTTAGAGATTGTCTAATCTAAAAATGAACGCCCCTCCACTGTGTTTACGCTCACATTCAAAGTACGTGTATAGACGCAATACACACAAATTGGTCTGCCTCATTGGTCGTTCAGTCCTCCAGTCCCGTCCATGCCCGAACGACAGGACCAGTTGGCCAACTACTGCATAAATGACGCGATGCACGACAGAACGGACGTGTCATTCCGTACATAGCGCGCTCTCCCCGCCATACAATGCTAGGCACCTGAACTGATCGCCCGATTAGTTGACAAATCAGTGCGCGAGTGTCAAAGTTTGCAGTAGAATCGACGCGCGCACACATATAAAGTGGTTCAATAATTTAGTGGAGGGGCGTTCATTTTTAGATTAGACAATCTATACTTGTCATCTATTTATCTATAACACTGTCTGTGAATAAACAAAAAAATGGCGGATTTTTGGCGCCAAATTTTTCTTATTTACTTATTCATTGTATAATATATAAAAACAGTTGATTTCAACAGGTGATTACGATTAAAATTAGGGATGTAACGATACCGATACCGATACCGATATATCGGCCGATATATCGGCAAGCCGATATATCGGTATCGCCGATAATAAATCAACCGATACCGATATTTTTTTTATTAAATTCTTTCTTTTCTTTTATGTTTTTGCATTGTTATTCATTCATATTGTTTTATTTCTGTTTCTTTAATAGTGTTAAGGAAGAGCGGAACCTCCTGACACAAGCATTTTATTTGCTTACTAGGAGTGTTCCAATCACAAATTTGTTTATGTAAAGGAAAGAAATAAATAATTTTGAATTTTTTTTAATTTTTAACGTGATAACGTTTTTAAAATCGTTTTAGTCGGGTGACATGTTCATAAACTTGTGTCACACCAAAACCTCACGAGCGCGATCGCAGGTATAACGAGAGAGAGACGGACCGATCTCCCGTTTCATCTCGAGCGCTGCCACTGCATTATGTTATCACGTAAACATCTCGATCGTAAACCTACTTTACAAACAACCAATTTTTTTGATATCAAATAATTCAAAAATCCGCGCCCAATGAACGATGCGGGAGGCCGCCCGCGCGTGCGCACTTTGTTTTCTGAAAAAACTCTACCATTATAGTAAACTTTTATTAGGTACTGATTGTATGTGTATTACTTAAAGTTTAACTGAGTTCGTAAAATAATAATACTAAAATAAATGGTTTTATTGTTTTTTGATTTGGCATTTTTATTTAAAAGAATACGATTAACAGTTGTCTCTTTTTATGCATAATTCACTATTATTTATTATTATATTTTTCTACCAAGCCATCGATATCGGTATCGGTATCGGTATCGCCGATACATTACTACAAATATCGGTATCGGTATCGTATCGGCAAAATCATGTATCGTTACATCCCTAATTAAAATATTTATTAAACTTGTTCACAGCATATTATTGCTAGCAAAAATTTACCAATGATATTATAAGTAAAAATGTGTAAATAACAACACATCATCATAAAACATTATCAACGTAAGACAGCATGATTCAGTTTTTTATAAAAAGAGACAATTCAAGGCAAATCTGGCTATTTAGCCACATTGTAATGGGCCGCTCCTAGAGCCGTTTTAACTAATGTATTTTTTGAAGTGAAACTTCTTTATCGGGGTTGGAAAAAAATTTAGTGTAACATTTTTTTGTTATGAGTGACATTTTTTCGTTACGCGCCATCTTTTTCTTATCGCGTGATTCGACGTATTTCTGTAAATTTGCATAATATTATAGTAAATTATTTTTTGAAAAATGAGGTCATAAAGAAGTTTCACTTCTTACGTGTGTAATTGTGTATTAGTACACGCACACATTTTTTTTATTTATAATATCATTTACTATTACAGAATATCTCTACATACATCTAAAAAAAATGTTGTGTGGTTTTATGAAACCACGGTAAAAGTGAAATTGTTCGAACGGTTCCGAACACTGCTTTGTGTAGCGCATGTCGCGTGACGGTCGGCTGCCGAGTAGGTATACCTACTCGCGATACACGCGACATGCGCTACACGGACCAAAAAGTTTGAGACGATGTAATAAAAGTTTCACTTTAATAAACTTAAACACCTAAATACTATAATAATGAAATAAACTCAATGCTTCTTTACATCTTTATCTCTATGAATACCTTTCAATTTAAAAATATGGTGTTTTAACAGCACTTTATTCAAAAACTGCTCACCGCAAACACAACTATACAACTTAGACAAAATTTTCTCTCCTGACATATGTACTTTAATATGTTCGTGCATTTCGCAATCACCTACACATATCTCTCTACAGAAAACACACAAACGAACATCATTCGTCAACGAGAGACCGACGAGAGACGACGATAATTTCGGCATTCTAACCTCCGCATACTTTGGCACGAAATATGGTTGCGGATCGCAAGCTATTGCATTGCTATTCTTATGTTTCAACGCTAAATGCTGCTTGAATAGACCTTCTTTCTTTGTCTCATACTGGCATATAGCACAGTAAAGATATTTCGGGTGACTTTTAACGTGTTCCTGCAAGTGTTGCCTGTTTTTACACTTGTAGAAGCATATTTTGCAGCTGGCGACACTCTGTATGTTGTGCACTTGGAAATGGAACCAGAGAGTCCTTATTCTGATGACTTTCCCGCATTTCGGGCATTCGACGCGCGAATGCCCGCGAACTCTGTAGTGATGGTATATTATGTGTAAGGCCAAGTGTCTCTTATTGAAGAATATGCAATGACACTCATCACATATGAAGGTTTCTCGTTCGACGCGCGTTGCGTCTTCGGAACTTAATAGATGATCGGTTTTTATGTGCTTTATAACTTCGTCTCTATCTTCAAATATTTGGAGGCACATCTGAAAGAATAAACTCATATTATGTATGTGTTTATTTATGTTGTTGATTGTTTTCTTGAATATGTTATATGACGTACACCAAAAGTTCGTCTTATTGAATAAATAAATGTTTCGAGTTTGATTTTACCTATATTTGATACTAGATAAAATTTTTAATAAGCTCATTTCCACATTACACATAATCTTTAGTCAGTAAGTTATTGAATTTTATGAATAAGATAGTGTCCCTGTTTGTGTATAACATCTGATCCTGATAAAAAGATTAAAAAGCTTTGCTACGGTTAAAAGACATTTTCTTACAATGCTAAAGCTTAAAAAAGTTATAAAATAAGTGATTTCAAGGCAGTCGAATTTCACATTCGTTATATATACGTACAGCGTACGGGAATCAAACCTAGTTCTACACTCACGCGTCAATCACTATACCGAGAAAGTGAAATTAATAAACATTAAATTTACTTAGAAACCAGCAGTTTAAAGTTGCCAAAAACTTAATAATTCGGTAATAATAAGCTGTTCTAACATTTTGAGGTTATGTTCCATACATCAAAATTAACTCACTTTACACAGATTTTCGGAGTTTCCATGCAACAAGTTCAACAATTCCTTCTTGTGTCTCTTCTGTTTATGGCATTCTACTTCTGTTTCACTGTACCAGTCTCCTTCAGAACATCGATCACAACTAAACATTTCGTCATCGTAATTTTCTTTCGTATTCACGGTGCCCAGCCCACGGTCAATCACCTCGGTTGATGAACGAAACATTGTTTTATATTAAGCAATAAGCTGTTATAATAAAACTAATTTGATAAAACTATTAACTTTTGGATTTGGATTGTTGATGTTTTGTCGTTTCGGTTTAGGAGCATCATAGACGACAAATGATCAAATCAACCACAGATAATACTCAATAGTCAATACTCAACTGTCATTTTGTCTATGGCGATTGCTGTGTTGCCAGTCGGCTGTACAGTGTAATTAAAAATTAAAAGCAATAATATTTTTATTTTCACGCTTTTCTATAATACCGAATACACGGGTGAAACTGTGGGCGAAAAGCTAGTATGTATGTCATAAAATCTTGTATACGTATTTCTTCTGTTTGTGTTTGTATCAAATACTTCTGAACGAATCCGAGAATGTTTAAATATTACAAACGCGAGCAGTCGCGGGCAAAAGCACAAAATGTACAAATTTAGTCTTATGCATACTGGAACAGAAATATAATTAAATGTTAACCATATTAATCCCTCAGCCCCCGGAATCAGACACAATAGAAAATCTATTGTGTCGTGGCCCGATCGGGCCGCTCGGTGGTCAAGGGGTTAATTATATAGGACGGATTAATATTGCAATAGTATTCTGTATTTCTGACCTAGGTAGACGCTACTAAAATATTTTTTAAGAATCTTTTTAAAAAACTTTAGTTAGGTCCCGAAGTGCGTTAATCATGGTGTATGTACATCCTCAATTCTGCAGATATAAATTATCCAATAGTTTAAAAAGAATCAGGCTAACTACATTTGGGATTAATACTTTTCATTAAAAACTAAAATAAAACAACACAGCATTGGCAAGAACAAATTTTATTTTACACAAATGCACACAAATATTTAATTAACAAAGCCATAACATATATTTCTAATACATTCAACGTTAACGCCGATAATTAATTTATTACTAAAAAAACGACATAGTTAAAAATTTAGGGATGCAATCTAAAAAAAACATCACTGTCAAAAAACGCGGGAAATTTTACAACCTTTGAAATTGACATGTTATCAGTTAAGATGTCTTCTAGAAATTTAATTATTCAAGAAAACTAAAAAATATTGAATGCTCGTTTTTTTCTATAAAATTTTATAACAGTTTTAACGTATGCCTTATATTAATTGGTATTTGGATTTTTTTTTAATGAATACTCGGAATATGAAGTTAACTTAGTTCGCAACTAAGTTTCTTACTGTAACAATTAAAAGTATGTACAATTCTTACATTTGAAATGCATTCACTAAATGTATTAAACAAAACTAATATTTGGTAACGATTGCTAAAAAATTACATAAATTATTTACACAATAATAAATACATACATACTTAGGAACTAATGGGCTATGCTTTTTCCTATTTATAGTTTTATGGCCATAATGTTTTATCCCGTTATTATCAAATTTATTGTTATAAAAGTTTATAATCTATACAAATATTATAAAGCTAAAGAGTTTGTTTGTTTGTTTGAACGCGGTAAACTCAGGAACTGCTGGTCCGATTTGAAAAATTCTTTCGGTGTTAGATAGAATAGCTCATTTATCGAGGAAGGTTATAGGCTATGTGTCATCATCACCCTAAGACCAACAGGAGCGGAGCAATGCGGGTGAAACCGCGGGGCACAGCTAGTTTGACAATAATTTGATGAAAATTACCACTGTAGTTTGAAATTAAAAATATATGGTTGTTCTCAATTTTGAAGATACAACATTATTACTTGAATAAATTCAGACATAAGTATGAGAAATTATTTCTACCGAACTGGATATTATATGTATAGGAAATAAAATAAAATTGCAATTGGCCAACATTAAAAAACCTTATTTAAGTCACAGCCTTAAAATTAAACATAATATAACCCCTTAACATAAATAAGTTAATCTTCACTGTGTTTCTAAAAACCCGCCATTTCTCATATATTTTCTTATAACTGCTACTTAGGGTGTTAACCCTCATTTAGCTAAAATCAAGGCTAAAATATTACTCATTTATTCGATTCGACAAATTTCACCACTTCGATAATTTATATCATTTGACATTTGTCTCATAGACCTCATTTAAGCGTTACTTTTAACTTTAAAATAAACCGCAAATAACATACAGGTAGTTAAAATTTGTTTGTTTTCAACGCATATCTTTCAAAGTAATGTAATTTACTTAAGGGCTGCAGTTAGGGCCTTATATTTGACTTTACTTAACATTGCACTTTAATAGTATCGACGTTATACTAAAAAAAAGTATAATAACGCAAACGCAAGGCACATTTGCCCGCCATACAGTTTTCACATACACAAGTTGTACAGAATACAAAACTTATACATAAACCGTGGCCCAAAATTCTTAACTTTCGGGACACTAGTAACACCACTCCACACATACATACACACAAATATTCACAACACAGTACACACGGGACCCCACAATACAGTTCTATCCCCACCATGACATTAAAAAACAAATAAAACTTGAACTAATAGTTTTTAAGCATACTTGTAGTTATTATACCGGGGCCTCGGGGGCCCCAATTTTTTTCAACCTATATTCAACCAAAAACACAGCTCTTCGTTAGATTCGTATCTTCATTGCCCCTAAATTTGCCCCTATTCTCTATATACTTACTATAACCACCTCCTAAAATGCCCATTAAAATTATAAGACCTACCCACGCGTTGGATTTGAATTTATTCGCGCAATCTTCGGGGTTATCTGGATTCAGGGTGTATATCTGAAAGTGAAATAATTATATGTTAATATTTAGTTTTCCATTTATATGACTCCTTCATCTTTGTAACTATAAAGCCTCATTTTCATAGTAAACATTTTGAACATTCCGCATGACGCGCATATGCGGCCAACCGTACATTTTGTGACATCTTTTATACTATATGAGCATATGCTACTGAGAATTTTACTAATATTGCCACAGACATGTATCAAGATAGACTAAGCGAGTGTATGTACTTCC
>CAJQZN010019913.1:0-11651 GCA_907164685.1 Colias eurytheme | reverse complement strand
AAATTAATAATTTTATTTTCACAATAACGAAGGCTTAAGGAAACATGAAGATTTCGTTTTTTATTAAATCCTCAATAAAGGAGGGAACTGAATTCATCGTTTTACCCTAAATTACTGCTAAATTTATTTTTATTCTTGGAAGATTATGTTTGTTTTGCCGTTTATAATACTTTTTCTTTTCTATTCAATAGGACCTTTCTCACGGAAATAAATACGTAGAGACCTTAATAAATTATATTAGATGTGCATCAAAAAAAGCTTCTATATTCTAATTGTGCCTACAATTTTTATTTTCGATTTTTGATGGTTGTTGCTTAATCACATAAAATGGTGTTAATTGAAATTAAATTTGTCTGTTTGATGGTTTAGATCTTAGTTTTAGATTTTATTTGCATAAAATGGTTTGTTATTATTGTTTTGTGATATAAATTATTTTATGAATTAACAGCATATATTAAAAACCTATCAATTTCGTTATAACAAACAGACACTTAAATTCTACTTATTTGTAGATAATAAATTATTTTGACAATACCGTCATTCGCATACTCTATCAATTAATTAAATGTTGGTCGTTGTTTTGTGAATTTAAACGTATTTCTATAACTTTATAATTCAATTTGTTTTCGTTGTATTTCATGTTTGTTTTGTATTAATTTAAACCAGGAGTTTGTATCAAACTGAATGTCGAGTTTGAACTAGTGTAGAGGCAATTAATTAAAAATTGAATTTAATATAATAACTACGTTTTCTGTTGTTTTCTAGAGGGCTTTCTATTAACCTTTGAAACTTTCTTCTATTCCTCTGGTCAATTTTTATCCCATACTTTTTAAATTCGACAAACCATTTGAACACGCTTATGGTCTACAAACCTCAGGAATTGTTCGTGGGCAGTGGTGGAGCTTACCATCAGCTAACCCACAAGCTCTTTAACCGTCGATGACAAAAAAAAGAGCGTGTATGCCGAGCACACGTGTCAGAAGTGAAACTTCTTTGGCAAGATTCAAAGATACCAAAATCGTCTCCTTACTCCATAACGTGACGGTTTTGCCATAACGCGATCTTGAAACTTTACTCTCAACGCGCCTAAAGAAGTTTCACTTCAAAAAAAAGGAACAATATCTGTTAATTCAGACATTCATTCATTCATTTGTTAACACGTATGAATAAAGAAATCATGTCATTTTACTGTAATAATGCCCATTCACTTGGACTCGGACTCGTCATTATCCTGTTCAGCGTAATATATTAAAATGACCGAAATAAATCATAGTCAGGAAATGATGCCCCGACAACTGTGCTTCAACAAATATAATATGTTCATATCTTTTCATTATTTCACTGGCTTCATGGTTCAAGAGACACAATAACGCATTTTAATTATCCCCCACTATTAAAATCTGTAAGGTTTAATGGTCTACCCATTTATTCTTTCTTTTTTTGTTACCCTGTCATGTAAAAACGGCCCATCAGATTCTGTTGAAATTTAATTTTTTCTTATTTTATTTATTTACTAAAGTATGTAGCTTCGAATGAACAAGTGAACGCAGTGTATGTGTAGTTCATAAATGAAGACTCATTTTTGGCCACAATCACAATAAATAATTATAAAAAATCGTAATTTAGAAGATAGATAGATTAAAATCTAGAGAGTAGAGTAGGGGGTAATCTTAGCCCGAGTAAAACGAGTGAAGCCGCGGGCTAAAGCTATTTTTACTTACACGGGTAAAAAAGGTTTAGGAACAAAAAAAAATCTTTGCGGTCTGATGAAAACTAAAAAGCACAATCAACTATGATAATTACCACAATTACTGTAAGTCTATTAAATCCATGTGAAACCAGCTATTTTGTAGTTCAGATGTCTTGCTTCATTAGTTGTAAGGGCACTGCCACATTGGTTTTAATAAAATTGGGTTAAATTAAGTGAATTGAAAATAAGCAATTCAGTTATGTAATAACGTGTCTCGCACTACTACGTTGTTATAAAATATAAACTTAATCTACTTTTCTTCTGTAGCATGTAGAAAAAAATACAGATTGATAAGTTAAAATCAACGCTGCTAACACAGTTTATATAACCATGCGCGTTAGAATCGCAATTTTAATGCATAATAGTACTTTAAATAGAAAAACTGACGGAAACTTTTCTTAAGATTTTAACTGTGAATAGGTATAGAACGTAATCCAAAATAACTTTTTAATATTTTAACTTTAAACATCGAACATAAACCACGAATGCTCTTAACTTTCTTATCTTTAAATTTAGAACGTTATCAACACACTTTTTTAAACATCTCAACTTTAAATTAGCCACTTTATTTATTTTTTTAAATAAAACGCGTATCAATGTGCAACCGCCCCTCTCCGCGCAATGTCAGCGGACCCCTCGTTACCCTAATGGTAGCAAGGCGCAATTTTAGTTCCAGCAAATTTACTTTTACCCTTCACTAATGGTCCATAAAACGTATTTCGTTTTGCTGATACGGCGCCTCTTAATGAGGTAAGATAAATATATTTATAAAACTAGTTGACAGCGCGATTTTGTAAACCAATTAGCATTAAGTTGTTTTTAAATGTATGGATATTGGATAACCTATTCTCTTCTGTTCTAGAGGTATTATTGATTACTAGTTGTGTCCCGCGGTTTTACCCGCATTGCTCCGCTCCTGTTGGTCTTAGCGTGATGTTATATAACCTTTAGCCTTCCTCGATAAATGGGCTATCTAACAGCGAAAGAATTTTTCAAATCGGACCAGTAGTTCCCGAGATTAGCGCGTTCAAACAAACAAACAAACTCTTCAGCTTTATAATATTATAGTATAGATTATGCTACTATTAGATGTAGAGTCAAATTCGACAAATTTAAGATCGTATAATTTTGTATAACTCATTAATTATTTTGGCAGTGCCAAATCACATTTTTTTATCACATTTTTTTCTCAATAAAAACTAGAAATGAAAAATAATGAGTTTCGGGCATTATAATTAATTATACGCTCATCTAATAAGTTTTATAACTTTATTTCATGATCGATTAAAAGGAAAACGATTTTTTTTGTATAAATAATATAATAAATATAAAACTAGAGCACAAACTCCTTGAAAGTTTGATTAAATTTATTATTTCGCTCTAAGCGTTTATAAACTATACGAGTTATTTCGTTCTAAGCTTCTTACATTTATATTTTACAATATATTTTTACCTTACTTTGCAATACATACCTATCATTAAAAATGTATACAAAATAAACACAACAAAACCATATCCAATACAACCAAACTGACCTCAATTTTCAAAACCACTACACACAATCAAAACGTCCCAAAACAGTATCAAAATAAGATCTCCAAATGAAGGTAGCATGGTCCATTACACAAACAGGTGAAATGTCCCCACAATACACTGAGAATCAGCTTGAACTAAATCAGTTTACGCGTTGTTAATCGCTGTCCAACTATATTACTGAATATGGTAAGGTGCGCGCTCAATTGACATGTCATGCATGCCATTCTTGCTATGATGGGCAGTTGTTTTCGATGCTTGAATATTTCTGTGCCTCCAGTGAATAAGGGAATAACTCAAAAACAGCACTTTTCAGGAGAGACAAAAAACTATATATCAATACTAAATCTTTATTAATTCAAAATTTTAAGCTTGTATGTGTAAGATATGATGTTAGACTATATTTTTACATATGAACACATATTGTAACAACCCCATAAATATACTTTTTTCGTGTTTTTTTGTAGTTGTGGCCTTATGAACGAGTACTTCATGGAATAACTCAATGTATTCACATAATTTTTTTTTTACTCTTTGCAATATAACGACTTATGCCCTTATGCACTATGTTCATAATCGCACAACACGACTTATATTATTGCCAGTTTTGGTTTTATAGAAATGATGTGACTTATTATGCTTGAAATTTGTGTACTTTATGACTCAATTGAGGCATTTTAGTGGAAAAACTATGCACGGAGCTTGAAAAACGAATGAAATCAACGGGTTTTTTTATCGTTATTAGATAATAAAAACAAAACAACATTTAGGTATTTATGCATTTAACCCTAGAAGTCCAATCTACGTAAATTTGACGTATGAACTCTTCTATATTTATCATTGAATCGCTGCAAAATCCAGAACCAACTTATTAGCCGTCGAGACCTAGCAGTCATCAGTACATAGTTGGCTCATCCAGGTAAATTCCGCCATTTGGTTGTAAAGAGGATGTTGTGCGTCATTTTGACGTATAATTGGGCTTTTCGTTACTTTTAAAATTGTTTCAAATTTTTATTTTGTGATTTATTTGAATATTTTTTTCCAAATCACGTTTCACATGATATCTATAGTATTATACTATAGATTGAGTATAAAATGGGATCCAGACAACTTTTATACTAGGACGAAAAACCTTCAATTTTAGTAAATGACGATTATTGTCCTCCGCTGGATTTGGACTTCAAGCAAAGGGCTTGGGTGGCTGAAGATGTTGTCCGGAGTACCTAAAACCGAATATGTTATGGGGTTTTGTTACCCATGTATAATGAAAGTCGTAGATTGTAAAATAAACCTTTAATCGATCTTTCAATAATACAGTACTATGTTGTTATGAGTCAATGAGTCTAGTCTGTACAGGTTAGCAGGAGACAATCATTGAGTATTGGTATTAATTACGTATCAAATGCGTATTGCGTTTTGCGTATTAACAGCTATTGTCCTAGTGAAAATGAATCGTCGAATCGATTTAAAATTCGATCAAGTGCGTTCCGTTTCGGAACGCCACAGATAATAAAATATAGATAATAAAAGTGGCAACACCACAATGTCATGGTGGTATACATTGAGGATACAAGCACTATAAAGAGATAAGAGAAGCCCGAAAACCATATTCCTGTATGTTCAGTTAATACAGGAAAAGTTATAGGTGGTCAGTGGCGATATTTTACGGCATGATATAGAATTTTAACAATTTCTATATCATATAATGTCAAAATAATGTAGATAAATAAAGAAAATACCGCAAAGATTTTATGAAAAAATTAAGCACAGATTTGAAGGTGCCTTGGATGCAAATACGACTTGTGGCACGCACTTTGAAGAGACTCTACGTGACAATAGCCCAATTTTTTCAAAATATGTGGTACCAGAGTATCCATAAAATTTTTACGAAAATGCAGGACCAAAGAAGTATCGATATTGCGGATTTTTTTCCTATATAAAAGGCAAATTAACAAAGCACAGTGGCTAAAACGCTATATGCGGAGAAAACAATATTCATAATTGTCAAGACTGGTTATAAATACTTTTTTTTTATGCGACTATTATATATATAGTATATATTATTGTCTTGATTATTGTAGTTAGATAATTTATTTGAAAAAAGATTAAAAACGAGTTATTTTTTAAAAACTTACCCAATTATAAGAAGAAAATATAAGTTTAACATTTTTGTTGGCTTTTTTTAGATGATTCAATTATCGTTCTGTATATTTATATAAACAAAGAGTATAATATCATTAAATGCACTTAATATGTTAACTGTATTTTTAATATCTATTGCAAAAAATAGTTAATTTCCATAGAAATATATTAGTATCCCAAGTTAACTGATAAATACCTTTTTTAAAAAATATAAAGATTTGTTGTTGCAGATTTTTTGAAAAAACGATTTAAAAATAATAAGGAATAGTGTGTGTTGTTTCCGTGCAGTATTCAATTAATAGACCAATAGCAACACGGCATTAATGCCAAACTGTCTCATGTCGTCACTTGAACCAATGACACTAAAAGAGTTGTTCCTTTATGCTCATGTTAGAAAAATGACACAAATGCGCTTATACTAAAATAGTGTTAGGACTGATGGAACAAAATGAATTAAGTCTTTATTCAAAAAGTATAACTACACATACGTCTTTGTGTTCGTGGGTACTTTTGACTCGAGACGAATAGTTCCTTTGCGATTGCCTAAAATGATGGATAAGGTAACTTATACCGTTAATCACACCCTACTTATACCGTTTGGGTCATTCGAAAAAATGGGTTAGGACGCAGCTAGAGATATGACCTTTTGATATGTTGTGTATTTTGACGAGCTGAATCCAATGGTGCAATAAAAACCAAAGGGAATAACTCGTCTTACTCCCTTATTCACTGGAGGCACAGATTTACGGAATAATAGAATTAGAATTGAATGCAATGTGTACGAACCTCTGTAAAATTATTTAGTGTTAATATCGTTTAAGCATTTTAATTGGCTTAAAATTAGAATAGATTTGGTTCTGACTTTGTCCAACTGAATCTTATAATAACCTCTTACTAATAAATATAAAATACATGTTTATTACATTAATTTATTAAAATTATGAATATTGTATGACTTGTGCTTATGTAGATATATAAATATCTATATAAATAACATTGACACATGAACGATCTTGATCAATTAATTTGCCAACAATGTAGAGCGCGAATATTTTTACAAACATTATGCATATGCTACATAATCTACGACAACCTTTACATTGTACCACAGTGCTCGATCTCGGGCCTTCGGGACGCGAAATGACGGCCATTCTCATTAACCACCGCTGTGTTTACAATGATTAGGCTTTTTATATCCTTGCATGATGGGGTAATGTTACGCAACCTTTACTAAAGTGGTTCTGTATAGTAGTTCTTTATGGGCGTATTATATGGGCTCCGATTGTAGCATATTGCGTGTATGGGCAATTTTATAAGCAAATGTAGTTATATGGTAATATTATTCACAATTTGGTAAAGGAAGTGGAGTCGAAATAGCATGTTCTTTGATAAAAAAGAAAAAAAATGCAATAAAGAAGACATTGAATTAAATAGAATTATAAGGTCAATACTACTTACAAAAAAAATACTAACTAGTTTCAATACTCCCCACGTCTCAAAATTTCACCCAATCCTTTCTACGTGACCCAAATAAACATACTATTTAATAATTGGGCCGTACAGCGAAATCAATTTATTTCTTGTATCGCTACATACATTAGGCTGAAAGCGGTCGCAAACAGAATTCATAAAGGCCGAGTCGGTGACACTTAATCAATCACGAACTGCTGGAAATTCACAAACACGATGGTGCCAGGGCCGGATTGGGGACTTTTAGGGCCCTATTTACTGTATTGTATATACATTATGAAGAATATACATGTAGTGTATATTCTTCATAAGTATAAACCAAAGGTTGATTAAAACTGATTTGACATAGAATTTGTTTAGCTGTCAATTACATTGAAATGCACGTAAATTTCGTTATGAATATGATAAATTGATATTTTTATCTTTAAAATTGATGTTTGCTTTCTTATGGTTATGTTACATTTTGTCCTAATTATTTATCTTTAGTTTTTAGTTGATAATTCACCAATCAACGAATCATGTATTTAAATTCAATCAAAAATACAAGCACATATAATTACTTCTCTACTAGAAGTACAAATCATATCGATTTATTATTTCTATGGTCATCTGTAGATAATCAGACATCTTTATTTTTTCCTATCCCACTACTATTTATGAATTTACGCTCTAAATAGCAAAATAAAACTGAAAACTATAGTCCGGCCCTGTATTTCAAATATGAGCCCCACTGGCCTATGTTTTGTATTCTATCGCTGTATTGGCGGAACTTATGGCCCAATATCGGAATGTAGAACGATTCTATTTTATACGCAACTCAATAAAACGTATGGAATAGCCGCGTATTTTTAATGGATAACCAATTCTATTTCTCTGCATAAAAAGTTAGCTTTTACCACGTATATTTTAGTGGGAAACGACAGGTAAAGTGTGGTGAATAAATAACTATTATGAGAAAGAGTAAAAGGTTATTCAATAACAGTTTTTGCGCATTTAGGCACTATGTACTACTTAGTACCGCCTCCTTGGTACAGTGGTTGACGCCGGACGCGTGCGCGTAGAACCGAGGGGTCCTGGGTTCGATTCCCGGTGGAGACGAAGAAAAAAAATGTCTCGGTCTGGCAGGACACAGAAGGCTGATCACCTACTTGTCCCTAAAGAAAATCGAACAGTGAAACAGATGTCTGCCCCTTACTCCACTTGGGGGCATGCGACTTCACAACTACTTAATAAATGGTTCATAAAATACTATGTTAGTGAACTGAGTTAATTTGAGTAGCGCACTTTTCTTGAGCTTTATTGAAGCTTTATTGAGCTTTATTATAATCAATCAAAATTCAATTTTTAAGGTACTTCTAATACCAATAAAATCATTGAAGTGAAACTTCTTTATCGGGGTTGGAAAAAAATTTAGTGTTACATTTTCCGTTACGCGCCATCTTGTTTTTATCCCTAACACGCGTGATTCGTATTTCTGTAAAGTTTCATATTATAGTAAATTATTTTTTGAAAAATAAGGTCACAAAGAAGTTTCACTTCTTACGTGTGTACACTAGTACACTGTACACGTACACATTTTTTTACTCCAGTTTTAATAATATTTATCGGTATAATATCAGTCGATCGATCTAACACCAATAAGAATAAATGCAAGTACTTTTTGAAGCTTTAATTTGATAATAACGTAAAAGAAACGTAATAGATGTGCAAAATGGAGGCTTCTTTATAGAGGCGACTAAAAACAGTCCCTTACTAAAGCCGTAAAACTCCCTGTCGCATCTTTTTCCCAATATTTTACGCCACTCTGATCTTAAGGGTGACCAGATTAACGGGAAATGTTTATAAAAAAATTCCTTCGATAATGAAAATGTATGGAAAAATCAATGGAAAAGGTTCCTACTTCCTTGTACAGTCGTTTATATACGACAGTGAAGTTTCCCAAAGAAATTCAATAGAAATTGCTTCCTTTATTGAAAAATCAATGGAAAAAGTACCTTTTCCAGCCGTATCTAAATGATAGTGCATTACTGAAAAAAATGACGCACTTTTAAAAAATGTTTGGATAGTTAACATGTATTATTTTGCCAAACTACAGGGCCTACCTACTTTAGGGCTTTTCAACTTCAACTTCATAAATTACGTACATCTACATCTACATCTACACTAATATTATAAAGAGGAAAACTTTGTTTGTTTGTTTGTTTGATTGTTTGATTGTAATGAATAGGCTCATAAACTACTGGACCGATTTTAAAAATTCTTTCACCATTCGAAAGCTACATTATCCACGAGTAACATGGGCTAGGTTTTATCCCGGAAATCCCACGGGAACGGGAACTATGCGGGATTTTCTTTGAAAACGCGGGCGAAGCCGCAGGCGGAAAGCTAGTAACTAATATTTTCAACTTACATCAAAGTAGACTCAGCATTGTAAAATTCTATTTTCGGTACATAAAATCATCATAAAATTAAGTTCTCAAAGTGACTAATTAATGGTCACCCTACAGACCCACCTATGTCATAAAAAGTGAAATATTATGTCACAATGGATAGCCTTCTGGGATTAGATTGTACCGAAATTCGATAGTAACTTATTTAATAACTATATATTAAATCCAATAGGAAACTGGTGGGCGTTGAGTCTCGGAAAAGTTAGCAGCAATGACGTCATAAAGATATTACGATATTTATTACAATATTTCTACTGCTACCACGCAAGTAATACAAACTAAGGCTAAATTTATTTATAAAAATAACCATAAATTACTTCTAAAAGGGGCCTCTGAAAATCAAAGATTTGACTCCAGTTTTTGGCTTCTTTTTATTTTATTTTTATGTTGCATTTACTTTGCATTTACTGTCTAGTTTCAATTGTTATTATTGTTTCTAATTGTATTGTGTTGATTTTTAATGTATTGTGTGAGATGCAATTGTGTTAATTGTAATATTGTGGAGACAAATAAATGCTCTTTCTTTCTTTCTTTCTAAATCGTTAAGCGCAATACTCGAAAACGTTCGGTCCTATTTCTGACTCTTGTAAGTTGTAGGTACAGAAGGCAGGACAACAATTTTTTACAAACAAGTAACGAACAGATATAAAACATTTGCCATACCCTACTAGGGAACACGGGACTCTCATCACGTCATCACTACATAGTATAAAACAAAGTCGCTTTCTCTGTCCCTATGCTTAATTCTTTAAAACTGCGCAACGGATTTTGATATCACTTTTTTAATAGATAGAGTGATTCAAGAGGAAGGAGGAACTATATAATTTATTAGGTTTTAGACAAAGCGAAAGAATCAAAAAATATAAAACACCCTATATAATAATAAAATAGTTCATCTTAAACAAATACACAAACCGACAAAGGATATCCACCAGATAGTTATCTCAATTATTGTGAAAATCCTTTTAGCTTTATTCTAGTACACTTCTAGATTATTTGTGCCTTTTAGGCTTCTCTATTGGCCAACTGCATTCAATCCGAAAACTGGGTCAGTTTGCAAAGTACTTCTGTGTTATTGTTTTCCTTTCTCCTACTTTTATGAAGTTGTAAAACCCGGGTAATTCAGTTTAAAGCGTTTTCGAGCTTTTAATAAAATGTTCCAGCAAAAAATAAAAAGTTAGCTTCCAGGATAAAACTAATAAAAATATAGATCCCAGGAATTACGCAATATGAGAGACTCCAATTCAACTCACAAACTAACAAACTTCCTTATAAAATTTGTATTAATTAACCAAGATGTTTATGAAGAAATAGAATAAAAATACTTTCTCGTAAAGTAAAATACAAAAACAAAGATATTACGCTGATGATTACGCTCTTACAAATTACTACCAGAAGTTTGAAACACACCGTCTTGTTAATAACATAATATTTAAATGTCCTTTTTCTATATCTCTATGTACAATATTATATAATACTACATTTTATCGTATAATATATGTATTATATTACACTAGCTGCGCCCCGTGGTTTCACCTGCGTGGCTCCGCTCCTGTTGGTCTTATAGCGTGATGATATATAGCCTATAGCCTTCCTCGATAAATGGGCTATCTAACACCGAAAGAATTTTTCAAATCGGACCAGAAGTTCTTGAGATTAGCGCGTTCAAACAAACAAACAAACTCTTCAACTTTATAATATCAGTATAGATGTATGAATTTTATCGTATGTTTTATATTAATTTAACGACATGATATACAAGTCTATACGACGATCTTCCCAAAAATGTTTACCAGCTAACGAAGTCAAGCCCAGTACTTATTGTGAGTAATAAAATTATGATAACAAGCCAATTTCTGGGCCACGTCCGATCTGTTAGAGTTAATACATATTCAATGATACCATTATATCGGCTCCTTCGTGAAAATATATGTATTGAGTCGTATTTCTATGTATATTATGTGTGAGATTGGGAGGGCATAACATCGGTACGAATTCGACTTCGACTTTTTGAGTAATTTTAGTTTGGAAGAAGAGTTTAACGGATTTTAAGCGCGATTTATTCATTTAGTTTAAAGTTGTTATAAATTATTTGGTGATGAAAATCAATTCATAATGAAGGTAGAGATTGAAAACCCTTTTTTATGATCGTTTATTAAATATAAATTTTCTCGGATAATTCATGAACTAAATTCGAATCCGAAAGCTGCCTTAGTACCTAGAAAATGTATAGAGATGATAATCTATGAAAAATCTAATATAAAAAAAAGTGTGTGCGTGTAACCTTTACGCGCGATTGAAGTAAA
>CAJQZN010019911.1:0-29435 GCA_907164685.1 Colias eurytheme | reverse complement strand
GCTCAGTAGGCAGTTACTTTACCACTGCGCCAACCGCGTCGTCAAAAAGAATCTATTATATTTTTATAAAGATTTTAATGTCTTATCAATCATCTTATTCTCATCACCGTGGAAATATAGGATGGTAAGAATCTCAATTTCTTTTAAAATTTTCTGTAAAATTAAAAAATAATAATACCTATATTACTATTAATCAGTGTTGCCACAATTCACATTAATTTTCCTTGAAACATTGTTTTTCCTTAAAATACATATAATGCTAATGTCTGGCTTCGGTAGGAGATTTTCTTTACAAGTATCCGTAAGTTGTTGTTTCACAGTGAATTGATGCGGGATGTGTATATTTTTTTGTAAATTAATGAGGATGGAAAAAAAAGTCATTAAACCTTGATATGTTAATTTATTTAATTTCTATAAATACATTTATTAACACTTACAATCTTATTAATGTTTAACATTAATCGATTTCTATTATTATACAATTTACCTAGAATTGAGTTCACTATATCACAATATGTACAACGGAATGTTGATTGTTCTCGGGGAACGTAGCGTATTGTCAATAAGGCCGCCACACTTCTTGGTTGGAGGCCGCGTATAAGCCATGTTTGACGTCGTCGCTAGTGTCACACGTTTGTACGAGCCCGCTATTTTCCCCACTTCCAGGGAGCTCTGTGGTGATGGAAATACCGCCATCAATGTCACTTATTTTGATCTCGCTTGGAATGTACTGCTCCAAGTTGTATTTATCCGCAGAGCTGTGTAAGTGTACGTGTATTTGGTTTTGGTTGACAGTGGAATATAGGTTGGGGAGGATCATCTGCGGGTTGGGGTTGATGTATGGCGTGTGGGATTGTATGCAGGCGGGGTTGTTGTTGATGTTGTTGTACTGGTAGTTGTAACTGTTGCCGGGCCACGAGTTGTAATAGTTGTTCGGCATAGTGTCGTAGCGTTGGGCGGCCATGGCGGGTGTGTTGAGGTCTGTGAGACTGCCGCTGGTGGTCGGACTGCCCTTGACGTAGCTCGTGCTACCGGATTGGAAGCCGCTGTAGTCTGAATGACTGAGCGGTATCTCTGGTAACACTGGAAAGAGAAATACGGTTATTTGTTTTTCTTGTCATTTGACGTACCTACGCATCTTTTAGCTTAAAGAGTGGTCTATACATGTATGGCTATACTGCTTAAAATTTTTTTTTTATGGTAGAAGAAGGCAAACGAGCCGACGCCTTGCCTGATGGTAAGCTAAGTGCGCCGCCCATAGACTACCGTAACTGGGTTACGGGTGTTGCCTACTGGTAGAGGGAGAGGGACAGGATATTTAGTAAAACGAAAAATAATATTAAGGAAATGGCTTCAGTGGATCAGGGAGTGGCTTAATTTGAAAAATGTGGCTGGGTTGTAAGTTTGGAAAAAAGTTATCATAATTTATTAATAAAAAGTGGTCTTTATTACAGTAGATATATTTAGAGCGCTTTTAAAGCACCTGAGCATTGGTAAAGTTGACACCCCATGAGCATAGCACTAAGTTATTTGTAAAAAAAAAACATATATCGGAGCTATTTTGTAGAGTTCAGAAGGCTAACTGCTTGTCGCAAAAAAATTGGAACATTTAAAACATTATGTAAAATATGACCATGCCCCATAACCTATCACAAGGGAAAACCCGTTATACATCATCATACACTACATATTAAGTGGGGGAATGCTATTAGACCTGTCAGTTCGATTGCAGAGTTGAGAGTTTACGTATTTTCCACACCTTGCCTTACCTATGTAAAAACTAGTCTAAGCCGGAGATAAATATCGGAAATGCCACTTATGCTGTGATACATCGTGTTTAATAATTTATTTTATACATTCAATGACAACAAGCGAAATTATATATTTTGGACTAGATAATTTATATTAGATATGTGTCTACTAAAAAAAAGTATCTTTATTTACAATAGGTAGGTATTTAGCGTGTCCGGAATATAAGGACGCATTTGCCGCATACCCGAATACCCGAAAATAACTAATAACTGTCTGATGCAATGCTATGATGTCTTGAGTTTATTTTCAGGTTAAAAAAACTTTAAAAATATTATACTACCTAATTACGAGTTAGACTTATATCTGAATAAATCTTATTTTTAATATGTGAATTGCCTGCAATAGATACCCTTAATTCAGTCAGGCAAATAAACAAATAATATCTAGCCACAAAACTTACCCGTAGGGATATGTATCGTAGGATCCGGCTTATAGTACGGCGGCTGTAAGGGCGCGTAGCTCGGGTACACCGTCGCCGTGGACGGGTAGCCGGTGTTCCACTCGCTCGCACCCAGAATGTTGCCAGTGTTCTCTGTGAAATTGGATTTAAATAAGTTTATTTTATAGGTTGTGTGTTAACTTTTTATACCTAGGTAGAAATTTGTTTTGGAAGTAGGAACCAATGATATTATAAGTAGAAAGCTAAAGAGCTAATAGCGCTCTGGGAACGACACGTTTATATTGGCTAATTAGCCGGAATTGACTACAGTTGTCTCTTTTCGCTCACAATAATTGAATCATGCCATCTTATTGAAGACCGAATGTAACCTATCTACACCTTTTTACTTCTAATAGGTATCATAAAATTTTGATTGTTTGATGTGATGAGTGGAATCCTTGTCACGCGTTATACCTATATACGTATACCTACCTGTAGCTTTCCTACGTTCGCAGATTAATTAGTAATTACTTATAGGTAGGTACCTGAAAACCCCAATGATATGATGCATTAGAGGAATAATTCCAAACATAAGAGTCTTATCACCTGTCACTAATGGTCCAATATATACCAATAATTGACGTTAGGGATTTCCACTAGCCGTACCAAACATTAACGTTTTTGTTAACACGTAACAAACAGGAGCTTAGCACGTCTTTAGACACGTTTATTGACATAGACGTAGACTTATTCAAATGATTATTTCGAGTAGAATAGTATATAATACCTATGGTCCGGCTTTATTAAAAAAATATCAGAAGTTTAAAGACTATTAGCTACCTTTGTTATTTAGATTTATAGGTACTTCATTTGGATTATGGGGCATTTATTATAACTGAATATATGTATAGGTACACCATCAAACGATTCTGTCTATTTAAAAAGAGCTTTGTATTTGATATTCACAAATCAGTATTCAAAATTGTTTTTTTTTTCATGAAACGGATGCATCAAATATTTTTGTCGTGTACATTACGTTTATCCCATTGCCTTACTCAATATAGCACCTCACTCTCCAAACACAGTATAAAATCACTTGAACACAGTGTGAACATTTCATAATACATAATTAATCGCCCATTGTCAATAACAGGTGTATGTGTAATGTGTATGCTATAGAGGTCACGTGTGCGGAACTGCGTACGCGCCGGGATTGCCGCTGATTCATACGAAAGCTAGGTCAGACGGCCTAAACTTTGAATACAATCGATATTTTGACAGCTAAGTTGTATTTGTAAGTTAATGGTTTGTTGTCTTTCAAGTCTGCATAATAAATACTTACATACCTACGTTTTAATTGTTGATTTCATTAGAAAAAGTATCTTAATTTGTCTTGTCTTTTAAATTTAATATAAACAAGACGACGTTTCGTCATAGTATTCTAATTATCTATGGTTTCATCGGTGCTTATACAATAATTATTATAAATTATAAGGTAATTTTTACGATTTGATTCGTTAATAATATGCAGATCATATATAATAAAATTTTCCTTATTTTCCATAACTCTTTCCTCAATTTGATTAGAAAAAGCATGTGTAACATCATGTAAATTAATATTCGGCACTCATTTCAACATAAGTTTAAGTAGTTTATATTCAAGCGTGTCGGACTGAGTCAGGACGATAAAACAAATAATAATGCTAATAATATAATACTTATTGGGCTGCTTTGTCTGTATGTCGAGGATCACGCGACATTTGACACGTATACACTTTTATATTATTTGTATGAATAAATATAAAGAGACCGAGGGGATTAAACAAAGTCGCATTAAAAATGATTAGTTAGTGCTCCACTTTTAATGTCTGCAATTGTTATTGTGATATAAAAAGATTCATATATTTTGCAGATGCAGATTCTATGTTGTTTTTCCCGTGTTTAAATGCGAATAAAAAATAAAGAAAACTTTTGAATGTTTCATTCAAAATCACATAAATAATATCACAAAATATTAAGATATGATTATAAATAAATGTACACTGTCACAATTCATAAAATAGTTAATTAAAATAAAATCAAATATTATCGAAACTTCGGCATTATTTTGTCACAAAGAAATGTCAAATTAATGGATTCATCTCAGTGAAAACAATTTAATTTCGCGGTTTATCTGAAACACTTTGGTGAATTATTAATTGTTATTGTAATGCATACAAATTAACATAATACTTACCAGTTATTTATAATTTTGTAATTATAATTATTTACCTGGTTATCATGTGACGCACGCAAAGGGTCTGGTATTTCCCGCGTAGTAAAATTAAACGCATTGAGAGGACTGTTGAGCCAATTACGATTTATCAGTATTTTAATGTTGACTAGTTGTTGCCTGCGGCTATGTATGCGAAGTTATAACTGTTCCATATTTGAATTGATTTAAATTTTATTTTTAGAAAATACCTACCATCACTGAAATATAATTTTTAGGTTCCGTACCCAAAGGTTAAAACGGGATCCTATTACTACCTAAGCCCCCGCTGTCTGTCTGTCTGTCTTCAGGCTGTATCTCATAAGCCGTGAAAGCTGAAATATTCACAAATGATGTACTTCCGTTGCCGCTACAACAACAAATACAAAACATAATAAAAAAGTACGGAACCCTTCGTGAATCGTGCGCGAGTCCGACTCGCACTTGGCCGGTTTTTAAATACTAAGTATATTAACCTATCCATTTTCCATTTTCATGTATGTACAGAAAGTGAATACATTTTTTCATAATAATATACGTAGCCTACTCTGTAGGGGAGACCGGGTTTGGTTGTCTCACGGGTTGTTTGTCACAGCGGTCTTAACACAAAACTGAACTATCGAATAAGTCTGTTGAACAGCGTGGCAAGAGCGATACAGTGAAAACGCTGTCCCAACTTCGCGTCAGACCGCTCCGATCTGCCGTGAGGGCCTCACACGTGTTTATTGTTTTCGCACAGCAAAAGTAAATTTTTGTGCTGCTGTGTCGAACCTCGTAATTATACGTTCTTGTTTTACAGTAATAATCTTTCAGTTCATTTGATGATGATGAAATGTGTTTTATAATATCGTAGTATAGTTTTTTAGATATTCATTGATCGGAATTTATTTTCAATTTTATTTTCATGAAACGTGTTATGGGGCTCGTTGTCACAAATTTTCGGGGGCTGGTTGTCACCTATCAACCACCCCCCTGTATGCGAGATGACTTTAATTGCGTTTTGAGGTTGTTTGTTTTAGCCGTAAATTTTCAATCAACACCGGAAAATCACCTTAACAAACCTGCTGGAAGTCCATCTGTCCTTGATGACTCTATATTGACTCACGATTATTATTGTTTGCTAAAATTGTGATTGATTAATATTCAGACTGAAATAAAGACCGTAGACACGGTTTCATTTGGCTAAGAGTTCTTAATTAAAAATTATTCCGTAAAATTATAAGACCAAAGTGTGACTTTCTATTTATAAATTGCCTGTTATTTAGTACGTGACTACCTACCCTAGGCATTGTGACAACCATGCCTGACCCGGGGTTATAAGTCACATTTTTCTTTAGAGTGAAAATACAAAATATTTCTACAACTGATAATATTACACAAAAATACGTTTATTTATTTTGTAACAGAATAATTACACTATCTTTTGGTATACAAATATCATTCCTAAACAACGTATTTTGGAAGTTACATAAAAAAAGATAAAAATGTGACTTTCATCCCCGCTCTCCCCTACTCATACAGACTTTTAACATGGTTAGCACGTGAGGAAAAATCCATGTTTAGATTTGTCATAATTCGTGATCTACATTGTAAGTGGATAATGTTTGTATGCTATTAACAACATTAATTAAGTTCTAAACACCATATCAAATGTCGTAGAATTATTACTAACATGTTTATTGTCATTATTTATTGACGTACCTATTTGCTTCAATGTTCAGCCTATTAAATAAAATCTTATACATATCTGAATTCTTATGTAAGTAATCTTGCGGATAGATGAATTTGCATTTCTTTTTTTTTTTAAGCGCATTGATTTGGTATCGTAATCCAGGACCTTGCGGAGGATGCATGCATGCATGCATACAGTCCTCACAGAGGAAGAGGTCAAATAAAGTTAATTATTTTTACAATTTTATAATGTGATGTAAAATTAATTATAGAAACTCATGTCATTTATTATAACGAACACAGATATTAAACGCTCTAGCTCTATACCTATATTATACACACATCAACAAAGTCTAGGGATATTTGGTATTGCATCAAATATCTCAAAATCTATGGAGAGACTTTACAGAAGTTGCGCTGCTACGACAATAATTACTCGTCGTTAACTATATTATGACGTTAACGTGGAATATCGTTTTAAATCCGTCATAAAATTAATATACTTCGACATGAATATTATGTACCTACGTAGGTACATGCCTTTTTTGCATTATGCATAGAAATCGCCACACAGTCTATTCTGGAAATGTTGGCGTTTAAATACATTATCTAATGAGTCATGTTACGACACCAAGCTTACCGTGAATTTACTCACTCCGTAGTTCGTTCTATTAATCATTAATAATATTATTTGCTTGGAAGCTTTAAGCATTGTTTTAATTTAATGAGTCAGGTCCTCAACGTCAATAACACGTATAAAACCATAGGTGATGACTAAAATTTAGGTTACAATAATTATTATAACTCGTAATAAGCTGGTGTGTTTTTGTCACACACAAATCACACAATGGAAAACATAGAAAAGTCTTATTTGTTCCACTTAACAATATAACTCTTATTTAATATAAAATTCTAATTTTCCGTTATAAAATCAGAAAACCACAATTTTTAACGTACTTCAGTTACGATTATCTTCGATACATTTGATGAATACCTATTACCTACCTAGCTCTTTATACATATAGAGTCATAACTGCTTTTTACGATTTGGCATTAATCGCATCGAAAAGTGTATTTCAATAATAATTTGGTGGATGCCGATAGCGTGGAGCACCCGACTAGTTCCCGTATTCGAACCCACTTCATTTTGCGGTTCGACCATTCACTGTTCCTAATTTTGTGCGCTGGTACATGAAATTAAAATCGGGTTAATGTATAAATGAGATATGCACTTAATAAATATTTAATTAGGTGTCTAAATAAAAGCGCTCAGTGCATTGGGGTTGCGGTTCCTGACAAAATTTAATGTAAAATAATGCTCGCGATAGAATGGCGGAAAAACCGCGGCTTTATGCATTGTTATCTAATAATATTGAATATAATCAACCCAATTTGTTATAAATGTTTCATTATTGGCGTATCATAATTTATTTACTCGTACGTAGGTATATGGGATTGTTAATATTTGATTTGATTAGGTATATTTATTGTTTATTGTAGCTATTCGGGGAAAACTAAAAATACTTTTGGACATATTATTTTAATACATTATTGAACATTGTGTATCGTGTGATATTTTATTTAAAAGATAATGTTGAAATTTTTTATATTGATTTCCACTAATAAAAAAACCGATCGTAATTATTGACGAACTTAGTTTATATTAGCTTTATCAAATCAATTTAATTTCAAACTGTTCTCTATAAGAGTAAGATAAGAAACAGTCTCATCAGTCTTCAATTATTATACTTAGTAGTCTAACTCAAATTATTATGTATAATGTCTATTATTCTTGTCTAAAATAAAGTTATGCGGGAAAATAAGATATTCATTATAATATTTTAATCATAGTGGAGCTTAAAATTTTATGACCGATATAGTTTTGATATATGATATCCTTCCAGATTCCAATCATGTTTTGAAAAAAATTGGCCCCACGATATCGGTGAAGGTATTTTAAACATTTTGAATTTTCCAACGTTTTCTTTATCTATTATAATTTTATTTGTCATGATAGCAGTGGCGTAGCAAGGGGGACAAGGGCCCTGGTGCATAGGGAAAGAATCGGGCCCTCCTCCTCCCCTCTTTCCGCGTAGTTTGAACTTATATTTGCCTTCAAAATTATTGATAAGAATAAGAATAGAAAACAGTAAGTGAACTTATCCCTAGTAGGCTAAATCCATACGTCGTCTCGATTAGAATCTCCATGTGTTTAATAGAAGAAAAAGGGAATAAATAAACAACGACGCACATGACAATATAGAATATTTATTATACAGATAAGATTAATTAATGGAAAAAACGATTTTTAACAGAATTCCCCGCCCAATTCACAATCTCTTGCGCGCTTTAAATTTTGCGAATTCGTCTATAATTTCACTCAAATCCAAGTTTGATGCCGCCTCATTTTCTATTGCAAATTGCAATCCATACTAATATTATAAATGCGAAAGTAACTCTGTCTGTCTGTCTGTTACTCAATCACGCCTTAACTATTGAACCAATTTGCATGAAATTTGGTATAGAGATATTTTGATACCCGAGAAAGGACATAGGCTACTTTTTATCCCGGGAAATAGGATAGGTTTTATCCCGGAAATCCCACGGGAACGGGAACTATGCGGGTTTTTCTTTGCCTGCGCGGGCGAAGCTGCGGGTGGAAAGCTAGTTAACGATAAATGTCGGAGGCGATCTTGTCGAATGCTGTTTCTTAAATAATTTTTTATAATCTTCAGTTTACTGAAAGATCTTTCTGCTGCCGCGGAAGTAACAGGAATTGTATGAAACAGTAGCATCGCTGTATACACTTCCGTAAGGTCACTTTCGAGCACGCCAAATTTTGTTATAATTTCTTTGCAAAGCTGGCGAATAGACCACGTCTCCATCAATTGAGGGAGAATCAGATGATATACATTAAGAAATTGGAGCGAGAAATTGGGTCCAATTATATCGCAATATTTCTTCTGAAACTGATCACATTTCTCGAGTAAAATCGTTTCATTCCAGCTAAGCAAGTTTTTTGGCATCGGGAAGTTGAACGATTTACAAACTGCACTCATACCAATAAAACGCGCATCTAACTGATTGATTATTATGTCGAGTACATTGTTGAAAATAGTTACTCTAAAGACTTCTTCCTGGTTTTCGAATCGGTGATCAGAAGCCAATTCATCGAAATGCTTTTTAGTTTTTCTTCGTCGCTTTTCTGGAAAGGTAGGATCGATATCGTATTTTCTCGCGGTTTCGGTGGCCTTGGATTTGAAGGACTCGAAGTCATTTCTATACTTTTTCAATTTATCCATTGTTTCGTCCAATGATTTCGTCCAAAGTCGAATGAGGAAGCGCGGTGCGATCGTGCCGCACGATGTTCAACAGAATGGCGTAATTCGTCATAGCGCGGCCCGATCGGGCCGTTCGGTGTTTGAGAGGGTAGTCAATACTAGATAAATAAATAAAAATATTGTGTGGTTTTATGAAACCACGGTAAAAGTGAAACTGTTCGAACGGTTCCGAACACTGCTTTGTGTAGCGCATGTCGCGTGACGGTCGGCTGCCGAGTAGGTATATCTACTCGGCTGCCGCGATACACGCGACATGCGCTACACAGACCAAAAAGTTTGAGACGATGTAATAAAAGTTTCACTTTAAAATAAATATTATAGGACATTATTTAATTATTTATTAGTAACACTGTAACCGTTGCTGCTGCGTACAGTATGAAAATCGGTGATGTCATCTAATTTTGACAGTTGAACACTTTTACTGGAAACATTGATGAATTTAGTGTGTCGAAATTTTTTTTTTAATTGAAAAAAAAATTTTTTTTTCAAAGCTTAGGTTTGAGGCCCCCCTGAGCTCCGGGGCCCTGGTGCACTGCACCACCTAGCCCTATGATAGCTACGCCACTGCATGATAGGCTTCTAGGTAGGTTTTAATATTTGGCTACTATAATACATACAGGTGGGCTAATATTTTGTTTAATTACTACTTATTATGTACCTACTTACAATCTAATAAATTTTGCATGTAGAGTTATAAATAATTGATGATTCATTTTCGCAATTATTTTAATCTTTCTATTTTATTTTGGACATGGCTATAATCTATCATATCTATATCTTTTCTCCTGTTGAATGCATATGCAAGTGATAAAACTATCCTTTTAGGAATATAACTTATTTTATATGAAGTTAATTTAAAAAGAAAATCCAATCAAAAAAATGATGGCGATTATTTATTAAAGCTTCTCAGCTGAACACGTCGTAGTGAGCGCAGTCACAGACACGGACACGGCCTAGGCCTGCCGCTGACGTGGGATAATTACCACCCCCGCGCTCCCGCCCCGCGCCCCTCGAGGTAATGTCACATTAACACCCTACGCGTGGCGAACTGTCAAAACATCGAGAACCGAGCACAACTATTTAACTGTATATCAATGAATAAACGAAATTCGAAATGACAATCGCCACAAATATAAATTGCTATAATCACGCTTCATTATGCACGTTAATGATATTGCTTGTATGTTGTTGTTATGGGAACGATGTTAGAATGAGATGAGTAATACACTAATACAGTCTTTGTCATGTGCATCTTATAATAAACGTACCGGAGAAATTTAGTCCTCTATCTTTCAGAATCTAGAAGGTAAGACATTTGGTAATACGGAAATTGATTTTCTTGAATATACCTAACTACTTAGCATTGCTGCAGATGTTAATTAGGTACGAGCTAATAATCGTTTTTCCGCACACATCCTTGCTTACAATAGCTCGTCAAGCGAATGTCGAATACAAACACCAGGCCACCAATCAAGGGCGTTGATTAGGGGGCGGTAATTAGCCTCCTTTGATCACAACGCTTGTTCTTGTTACACACATTTGCGCAAACTTTGCGGTGGATTACCATTAGCGGTTATTAGCACGTGATAAGAGGTGGGAACTTTACTGAAAACTAGTGACGTGCACGCGATTTTGTCGTATAATGTTGATTGTTTGTTATTTGCCGTTGATATTGTATTTATATGCCGTGTGACGTAGATATTATGAGGTTGATAAAGTAAGTATTAGCACAGTATTAGTTATGGAGTGAAAACCAATTGACAATCGAAGATGTTAACTTTCGAACACCTTATGTTTGAATGATAAAATCCAATTTAACTCCGTACAACAAATATGTAAGTTTTCCTGTATAAATCAAATAATGTACCTAACAGACATGGAATTTTAACGGTTGGAATAAACGTGAACATAGATACAATATAATGTATGTGCAAATTGACACTAAATGGGGAATACAGTCTTTACGGTGCTTAAGAAAAAAGGTTGTTTACATGAAACAATTAACCTCATAATATGTTAAAGCGATGTACAAATATGTATTTGTGGTTATTTAATACTGATGTGTTCAAGGATAATTATGATGAAAATAAGTTGATATAACTACAAACACAGTTAACAAGTAACGTAACCTAGACAATGTTTTCCAGGGGAATTCTAGTAGGTACATATTTTCGTTAGAAGTTTAGTAGATATGTAATAAATTTAGATTTTTTGTTTTTTTTTGTGGGAAGGAATTTTCGTTGCGATCTTATTTTTGGGTGTCTGCAGTGATTATTAACAAAAAATGATATCAAAACTCGCGCATACTTTTACGAAGCTGTATAAATCTTATTAAACTCCCATAAGAATATTCTCACCCCTTGAGATCGTTGGTTGTTTTGTAAAGTTTTTGTTGCTGATCACTTACATCGTAACTCTGCGTAATTTGATACATCCTGTGCTTGACGGCCAATGAAGCCTCGATGTTCGGAGGGGTCCTACCGATTTCAACGTAATCTTTTATAATTTTCATTCGATTGTGACTTTTGCCGGCTATCTATTTATGAGACATCATGATGGCTTACTAATAAACGTCATTTTTGTTAATGATAGAGTCATTTGTCCTCTCTTCTACACAGCATTTCTTATAAGAATAGGCGCTGTTGACAAACCTTTTAAATAAGTTTGAAAAGTTGGATGTAAGTTATGTGAAAAAATGTCTACTTTAGATTACGGGAGGTCACCTGTGGCTCAGTATAACGATACCCAATTTAATAAAACTTTGCTTATTTAGCTTAACATGGAGAGAGCAAGGCAACTATTTTTATCACTTAAACTTTAAAGTCATTTTTAAACACATTTTATGGGAAATATTTAATTTTAATACAATAAAGTTGCATTAGCGACAAAGAATATTAACACGTTCACTGCGGCACCTAAAATGCCAAACTTACCGTTGTTGCGGCATGTCTTCCATACTTCACATCGGCAAGTTCACCACTGTGCGTCATGAGCCATTTTTATCACATCGCACCTTCTGACTTTGAAGGTTAATAATTTCATGAAATTTCAAGATATTTCAAAATTTTTTTTTTCAGATAATAGTATATATAGTCTAGTATATACCGCATGAATAGCTTTTAGTTTGACCGAATAGTTTAAAAGATATGAGGGAAAATGTAAACCCCTGATTTTGTGAAAAATTATTTGCCATCCCGCACTGCGTTGATACGGCATGTTTACAGTAATAGCGATGGGAAACACTGTAAAATAAAACATCGATATCGATATAAATCAATTTTGTATATTTCAGTCTGTTTGTTAACAGATAACGAGATCGTCGATACAAAAAAAAAACACATATAAAACAAGGTACTTGATAGAGTACTACCAGGAAATTGTTCAGTAACTTTTGTTTTAATTTGTTCAGTAACTTTTGTTTTAATGTTTTATATTATTTTCACAACTGTCATCACATTTTTGCATTTATGCTACGAAATAAAAGAAAGTAAAAAAACTAAAGCCTTTAAGGTATCATTGTCATTTAAAAAAACTCAAAAGAAAAGTGCTTCGGTCCTGGTGCATCACTATGAGAGACTGACACGCGGCGCGCTCGCAGTACAGTGCGGCATGAGGTGCTTATCCATGGCAAAATATTTGACATGCCGCACACAAAAGAAACGGTTTCTTTTCTATGCGTTGGTCCAATATTTTGCCATACGATTTTTAAACGAAATTGAGTCCTACTTCAAACTGTGATCACAAAAATATATTTGTCTCTTTTCTAGTCATTGATTAACATATAAAAAACCTCGCCGCACCACGGTGAAAACTGCGATTTTGGGCGCCGCACTGTGGTGTAGTCGCTGATGGCCCGATACTGGACATGCCGCAGTGAACGTGTTAAGCAATCAGATAAAGTTGTGTTTTATTTCTAGGTAAAGATTGACGATAGTTGAAAAGTCGTGTGGGTATTCAAGGTAGTCCTGTATTCGACCGTGATAGATTTCTCAAAACTGCAAATAAGGTTAAAGCTAATTTTATGTTACTGATTATTCCATTTGGAGAGGATTTTTTATAACAGCTTTGTAATGGGAGGTATGATTAATTTATGTTTATTAAACCTGTGGTTTGGTTTATAACTTTGATTTACTTATTAAAATTTTGTTGTAAGTACCTATAGAATTTTATTAATAAGTAAGAACATAATATGTATCCGTTTCAATAAAAAACAAAACAATTAAGTTTTAATATTTACCATAGAAAAGGTACTTAAACGAAGCAAGTTAATTTCAGTGCTCAGCTTTAAATACTTATTTTATTTTATTTATTTTTTATTTTTTTTACAGTACAATAGGGGAGCGCTTGGCCACGATCTCGCCTGATGGTAAGCTGAGATGTGGCCTAAGATGGAGCGCGCTGCCCTAGAATGTACCTGTTCACTCTCCTCTTGAAGACCTCCATATTGTACTCATCGGGGAACACAGATGCAGGAAGCATGTTCCAGTCCCTAGCGGTTCGAATAAAGAATGACGATCCGAACCGCTTTGTCCGGGTACATGGAACGTCAACCATGTGGCGATGCCTAGAATCTGTGCGCCTCGACGAACGATGGAAAAACGGGGATGGCGGAATTAGGTCGTGCAATGCCGCAGCGCACTCACCAAAGTGTATCCGGTAGAAAACCGATAAACTTGCCACTCTGCGGCGATGAGCGAGGCTGTGGAGTTTTTTGCCTACTAGCTCATCGTCGTTTATGAGCCTCTTGGCGCGCCTCTCTATCGCCTCAAGCGTCTCCAGCTGGTACTTGGCAGATCCATCCCAGAGGTGAGAGCAGTATTCCATGCACGATCGGACTTGTGCTTGATAAAGGTTGAGCAACTGTCCCGGACTGAAATACTGCCTCACCTTCGCCAGTATACCGAGCTTTTATACGAGCTTATTTCTGCAAGCCGCCTACAAATAAACACGCACAATATGAAACAACAAATCGGTGTCTAAATACATAAACTTTCTACACGTTCTTAAAGTATTTTCTCATATTTCTATATCATAAAGTATTGATTATGAAAAACAAATCACTATTTGAATATCCGAAGTACTAAGGGTAATTTTGTCCGGTTGAGTGCGCCTGCGTCTTAAGACACGTTCACTGTGGGTAATGTAAGTTGTTGAGATTAGAGATGGGGCCATGGCAAGAGCGAACGAGTCACCTATCAGTTTTTACTTTTAAGTATGAAATATTTAAGTAAATAGTGGTTGGTAGGCATTACTCTCGTGGTAGAATGTTATTAAAATACGTATTCAGAGCCGAGTGTGGAAGTTAGAAAAATGTGATGTAAGTGTTTACTTTACTAATGAAGTACTTTATTAATGAAGTACAAAACATGTAACTAATGTAGAATGCAAGAGCATCTTTATCATTTAATATTTTAATATTAAGTATTATGAGCGCGATTCTATATCTACTATTAATATTTATTAATACATAGCACTCGATATTGTAGAATATATAATATAGAGTAACACATTGTCCCACATATAATTAATATGTTATATACAATATGTTTGTTAAATTTGTGGTTACGTCTGTTTTGCGTTTGTTTGTAACATGTGTTTAAAATATCGGTTTCAAATAATTCAACAGTTACATTATAGTATTTTAGAATATGGTTTTAATAAAACCAATTAAATTTTAAGAATAAATGATGTAGATTTAGTAAAAAAAATGAGTCCATAATAATAACAACCCTTAAATGTATTTTTTTAAATTAAACTATCAATTTTATAATTGCTACCCAATGAATATTTAACCGTCATTCATAAGTTTTGTTTGAGGTTTTATGATATACAAAAACCACAACACTTTATCGGAAGCAACCACAAATTTTATCAGAAGGAACTGTGGTCTGTCTGTAATAAAACCATATCAATTATATTTTTAATGATTACTTATTATGTAACAAAAAAGGTCGACAGTATTTTGTAATTTATTTCTTGATAATGTATCAAGTATCGTGATTGCATATATAATAAAACAAATCGCTAAACGCTGCCACAATCGCTTAGCTCTAGCACGCGCATTGAATAGCCCCACCAAAGGATTGTTACACGGAATGAATCCGACCGATTGACGATCGTTGATACAGCCGGCCGGTCGCGTAATATTATACGACGAACACGCGATATGCGGGCTAGTGTTACCTATCACATCTCAGCATACCTACCGGTGTACGGGATACTGTATCATTGGCTACAGATACTCATAGGTTTATTAATGAATAAACAAGAGCGTGCATAAATTATGAATAGCAAAAGCTTTCGAATGTCGTAAGTTTTTTGCGTGGGTCAAGAATGTCCGCAAGCTTATAGCTAGAGGTAGAGGCATAGCCTTAACGGTTAGGTACGTTAAGGTTACCTTTTTTTCAACAATATTGAAAGAAAAACAAAACAGAAATAACAATGAGATAGCTTGAGCAGATTTAGTCTAAGCTTTGATAGAACTGTTAAAGCTTGCCAAGTTGCATTAATCAAAGGCTAAATATGAAATCATAAGTAAATTGTCTACAGAAGCACTTTGTTAGAATATTTAACTATTTTTAATTATTTGTAAATTCACGTACATGTTTTAAACGTGAATAAGAATAAACTTTGAGCGAGCTACTTCGTTTGTAAGTGCAGCGATCCTGCTCTTTCACAGAGATAATTAAATTAGTACCGCATCACAAGACACTGGTGTACCTATCGAGGACTAAATTTCAAGTGTCTGTTTGTCTCTACACAAATTATACGTCTCGTAAATTGGTTTTGTTCTACAAGCAGCGTAATTCGAATCGAAACTTGAATTACGCTGTGTAATTCGAACTTTTTTCATAAACATATTACGGACAGAAGGTAGCCGTGCTGCACGTAGTAAAATAATTGATTGTATTGAGCCCGATGCACACCTCGAAACGTATCAGAAAATATCGGCATTATTAATTTTGCGTCTCCCTCGCACGTGAGCTCGTCGAAAGAGAAAGGAGTTCACGGTGCTATCCGATACTCGTTTTCCTCTGGTGCATAGGAGTACGTGATTTGGTCGTTTTTTTCCCTGGGTTGAATTATTTGTAAGGTTTCGTTATGTGCTGCTCATTACGGTACAAGCGCGTATCCTGCCGGCCGACCACAAATGCGGCACATTAGGCCACCTGAAGTCGAGATTCTTTGGTACAACCATTTGAGAAACGTGCGCGCAATTCTGCACAATCGATAGAGATTACAGTTTACAATCGATTATGGTCATCAAAAATATAAAGACCAAACGTTTGTTCGCTTGAGATTTAGAATAAACATTTTTCTTGGCAATTTTAATATACATTGGAAACGATTACATTAATGCATGATTGGCTCTACAAATACTTTAGGGAGACTTTTACGAGCCAAGTAAACTTATCCAAAATTCAGATTAACAGCCCAATTCATTATTCGCTTCTCAATGAAGCCATAAATAAGAGTCATCCCGATTAGTTCCTCGTCATCAACATTGACTCGGGCCATGATTTGACGTGATTTTAACTGCGATGAATGCACCCTACATTCATCGCTAGAACAGACAGTATGACGATGTTATTGGTATGTATTTGATATTAAGATATTCGGAATGAATGTATGTAAATTGATATTTATTTATATATCGTTGTGTTAATATGATTCAGAACGTCTTTAAGGTATATTTTTCTACAACTTGTCGTAGTAACTAGTACCTCATCCGGAACGTCGCTACAATCAGTCTAATCAGGCTAATTATTCTGTCTCTGTATTAGAAGTGGCCAATGAGCCGTGATCTTTCCTCTGTGGTCAGTGATTTGACCGCGTTTACGAATTTATTGCACTCGCGATAAAACACTACCGTGGAAAATACTGGACGACTCTAATGAGGGGAATGGCTAATAAGCTGAATATTATAGTACCACGGTTAGGCGAATTTTAGCTGAATTTTTGGTTAGATTTGAGGAACATACCTATAATATCGGCTATCAAGTAGGAGGACAATATATTTTCGGGCTTATTCAATATTGAAGAAACAGATTGTATGCATAAACGTTGCTAAATTCCCAATCCATAAGAAAAAAAAAATACATTATTGAAATTGAGGTTGATGCGCTGCTCCCAAAACATATTTCTACACCCCTTTTCAAAGTTAATAGTTTTATTTTTTCAAAGAAAAATCAGATATGGTATATTAAATTTCTAAGTTGCCAGGATTTCATGTCTTTGTAATTACTAATCCATTATAATATTATTCAATAATGTGCCATTATGAATGCATAGTTATTGGATGCATTGCATCGTATTACGCATGTTATAATTTCCAACACTTAGCGCTTTACGTTTCAATATTTATGGTCCAGCCGAAACCCATTAAAGGGGCGATGTGCAATATAAAATAAGTCGAAGATAGTTGTCCCGATGATCCGGGAGCTGTGGTTTGCGGCTAGTAGCTTAATACAACCCGTACAGCCCCGCCTGCCACACTTTAATAGTTTTAATGTCCTTTACTGCCGCTTCTATCAATATCTCATCAAATGATTTGGAACTATGGAAGACCCATTACCAAATAGATCCATTTTCATTGCGCCTTTTCGAAGGTTCTTTGGATGCTAAATGAAGACATCCGAATACATTTTTATAAGATTTAATGTGATAATGTTTTTGTTTTGTGGTTATTGCACCTGTTTATAGATATGATTATAAAAAGGTGTTGGTGAATTATATTGATTTATTGCATTCGAAAATAGAGACATGTGTCATATACATGTATATTAGGTATTATTTCATTCAACTCATAGGAAGGTGAGAAGAAGGTGCGTTGTATTTTTTGATGTTACCTAATTATAATATGTTGATAGATATCGCATTTTTCTTTAAAATCATGTGCTTACCTTATCTACTTACAATTTTCATATTGTACCTATATTATGGATAATTTTCATTCACTTCAATAAATTTTCCGATCTATAAAGATAAATAGTCACATAAGCTGCATGCCACCAGTCAAAATGAAAATGAAATGCAAGGACATGCCTTATCATACGCATTTATCAGCACGAGTCAAATCAGTTGTCGGAGACCGCGGCAGGTAAGCTTATGTTGGCTAATCCATACGCGTTATTGCTTCCCACAGTAGCACGGATTGTAACCGCAGCCATTGCCCCTCGATTTCTGCAGCCCCATCGATCCATAGTTTCGTTATCAAATTTTCACACGGACCCTGCACCAAGATTGACTTTATTTGAGTAAGTGAAACCACAAGCCGAAACAATCGAGCATCGTTCTGCTCTAATTTACAATACGACGCCCGGTAGAATATTTTTTAGTTGAGCATCCACTAGGCGGTATTGTAATGTAAAACGTAGAAAATACAATAATGGGATCGCCGTCGGTAGCCAATCTTGGCGCCCGAGGTATTGATCATCGAAATTGATCAATCAAATCGAAAAATATTGTACCGGAAATAAGGTGCGATGTAATATTACGTTCATTCAATTCCATTCTTTTGAATCATTCTTCGGTCTACTTCATTCATCGAAAACCATGTTGCAATGGTGAAATTCAGAAATGAATCGAATCATTCGCCTATTAAGTCATTAACTGTTTCATAATGAGATGTTATTGGCGAATTAGAGATTGTCCATCACTATTTAATGCACTGCATATTTTTGTATCGGACAATGTCCATTTCATATCGTTTAGGAGAAATTTATTAGAACTGAAATTGGAAGGTGGTTGGTGATATTAATTAGTTTTTAAGCAACATATATTTTTTAATTTTAATTTATAATCGCATATTTATCAGCATATTTCCATGAAAATAAAGAACAATATTTTCTAACTCCGTGAACATTTTACTACCGTAATGACACTGTCGGACGCGGCGTCCGTTTTTTCTCAAGATCGCATTTGAAGTTATTGTTAATATTTCTCCCGTAGACCATCCAGAGGTCGTTCACATCTACTACCAGCATCTCAAGATTTATGAGCCTCATAATATTATTATTACGAATTTGTAACGAAACAGCTTCATCGGAAAAGGTAGAAGTAGTTTTAGAGGTACTTGTTTAGACTTTATTGTCCTCTTTTGTAACATTTAAAGGACAAAATTTGAAAACTGAATTTCATACTTCAATCATAAATTACAGCATTATAGAGCGAAGTTTTCACACAACGAACTTATTAAATTAATGTTTGTTTATTAAGAGTTAAGACATTTCAATAGTCAAACAAACAATCATATTGAATATTTGCTTCCATTAGCCGTATTGTGTATTGTATATCGAAGGATGATTGCCGGGCAAGGTGTTCTATCATCTGTAATGGGCTTGTTCCGATTGGACCCTAGCAACCCCGTTTACACGTATTGAGTAGCCAATTCTGCTAGCATTGTAGGCTTACATCGCTTTGTTGGTAATACTGTATAAACTGTTCGTGTACTATTGTTTTACGTGTTTTTGTAATGAATAGAAAATTGTTCTCATCAAGTATTCGGCTGATTAGTTTTTTTTTTATGAAAGTCGAAGTAAACTTCATGCCAATTATTAGAAAATACACGTTCAAATATATTTCAGAGACTGATTAAAAAAAATATTAATATAGGTAATAAACATCTAATAAGAAGGTAGTGTACGAGGAATAAAGGATAGAGTAGATTTTGAATGATTTATAAATAATTCCAATGATATGCGAATTTGCATATCCCAAAAGTGGAACTATTTTATATGCATAAATGTAAATGATCAAAATCCCTTCAATGAGTGAATCAGTAAGTTGTCATATAATAAGGTGGCTAATAACTTGTAAGTTGTAATGCATGTCATTAGCCGCGCGCGCAGATTGCCGCGTCGTGCTGATGAAAGTTGGGATTGTTTACGCCCCAAAGCGAGCGAGCTTTTAACGTATAGACAGGACATGTGTTGTTAAATTTGATCGTAAGTATGATACTATTCTAAAAAATGCGTATATCGTACAAGTGGGTCTACAGTCATATGTAAATAACGTAAAACTCCTGTATGAGTCAATCGGTAAGCTGTCATAAGGCGGCTAATAACTTGTAATTAGCCGCGCGCGCAGATTGCCGCGTCGCACAGTGTAAGGAAATCGCAATCTAGCGGGATTTAATTCAAAATTTGAACTTTGATTTATCTAGCATTTATTGATGTCTATTTATTCCTTAGCTACTACTTAATAGGACAGCCTATTTTTTTCTTATGTAGGAAGGTCAACGTTAATATGAAAAATGTTTATATCGGCAGCAAAACGGAGTCACACTCACTGCGTGTTTTCCAGTGTTCATTTGTGCCAATTCCGTTTGCTTATTAAGAAGCGATTATTAAGTCAATAGTGTTTTTTACTTTATTTATTATAGTGTTAGTGTTTAATACGTAAGTACATACACATTTTGTTTGATTTATAATAGGCAATAATAGGCAAAACCAACCATTTCTGTTAGGACACGAAATATACTTCGATTTATTTAGATTTTAAATTCATTGGACCCGAAAACACATTATATAGCATAATATAGCAAAGTGTATACCATCACAGTAAAGCTGATGATTTAAACTAACTGATGTAACTCAAAAATTTTGCGCTTTTTTGCGGCACCCATACATTATTTTTCAATTTTCAGCATGGCTATCGAAATGACGAAAATGCAAATTTTCGAAATTTGATCATCTAATAGTAATCAATTTGACGAAGTTTTTTCATTTTTTATGTGGTATTATCCTCGTGTAACTTATTATGGATTTTATAAAAATAAAATCAAGGGTTTGTTGAGAGCATTATGCCAACAAATTGAAGTTAAATCGACTACATGCCATCGTCATCGGGGTCGTTTTTTTTAGAAAAAAATGTGATTTGGTTAAAAACAACTTTTTCGCCTGAAAGTGTTTTACTAACTATAAAAACACTTATTATAACTTATTTCAATCAAACTTAATAATTTCCGTATCATCAGAATTAAATCCCGCTAGATTGCGATTTCCTTACACTGTGCGTCGTGCTGATGAAAGTTTGGATTGTTTACGCCCCAAAGCGAGCGAGCTTTTAACGTATAGACAGGACCCATACTATTTAATTTGAATGTATGCAATGCACATGAAACTTTTAATTTATTTTATATGCATTGAAGAAATGTTTCTATTTAAAATATTCATCTTTCCACAAAATTACAATAAGTCGGAAAAATAACATTGGACGATTATTTGTAACAATATCATATCGCCAAATAAGCAATAATGACAATTTTAATCATTCCTTGAAATTGATAAAGTCCTTCTAATTGTTTCTGAGGTCTATGGACGTATTTGTAAATAAGATGGTAGGTTGTTAGTTCGTGATTGTGAATGAAGTAATGATAATCAGCGTGAACGTTAATATACTTGCTCAGTTACGATCATGTGGAATACCATTTTCGTCCTAATTTCGTATACAGTTAGGAAATAAATGTTTTACTTTCCTGTTAATAATCTAAAATAGGAAAATTAAATTAAACTAAAACAATTTACATACCTATTTGTATTTGCTTTGCCATCTCATTATGGATAGTAAAGCATATTTTATAAATTCATTTTTAATTATGAAAAATATGATAATATAAATTATAAATATTTTAACAGTATATATACTGGCTATGAAAATCCCTCAACCAAATAATATTTCAGTCTTCTAGTCTAGAGCAGTTAAAATTACAAAAAATAATTGATGCTAAAAATACACATACCTTCAGGCGGCAAGTTAGCATTAGTCTTGTACTCTCGTTCCTCGTGCGATAGCGAGCGCAGCCGCGGGGAGGACTTGTATTCTATATCCCGAAGCGACATAGATGTGCCCGCTATGAACGGTCTTTGGAATCCTATTGCTCGTATTTGGTGTGGTGACGCGTTTGTACCTAGAAGTATTGGAGTTTTAGTTGCAGTGCTAAAATAAAATTATAGATACTAATTACGTATAACTAAGGTCAGAATTGGTACATTTCAGGACTTTCGGGTACCCATTTAATACCAAGATGATTACTACCTAATTAAAGTATTATTTACCAATTCTGAAATATTTTTCTCAGTAAATACACTATATAGTTTAATGGTTCAAAATAATGTGTGTCATATCTATAATTTTGTTTAGCTTAGAGTTAAATTAAAATTCTATTAGGTAACTACCTAAAAAATACTCTTGTTTTGCGTGTCGCAAACTTCCGTGACTAATGGAAGAATCGACCTGCACTTCCTGCACACAAAATAAATAGGCATGTGTCAATCACCTTATTAGAGGTAACATTTCTCGGTGTCCAAAAATAATAGCATACAGATAATAGGGACCAGCCGCCCGCGCTGCCTGACCTTGTTTGTGAAATACCGCCGTAATTATATTGGGATCCAAAAAAATATACGCAGATAATTAGTTTATGAGTTTACACAATACGAAATGCATCGATGCAATTATGTTGTGAAATCGACAAACAAATGCAGGGAGTTAATTGTTAATATACGGGGTTTTAGGGATGTGCTGTTGTGGTCGAATATCGATATTTTATTGAGCAGTTCTCTAATAGTATCTAATTATCATTATTTATTTATGTATAATTAATGGTTATATTCTATTCTATAGACTATAAGGCAAATACAGAGTTAGTTGATTTAGGATTCTCTATCTTAGTAAGAACTTCTAGAAATATATAAAATGTTAAAAGAACAAAAGTAAGATAAGATTTTATATAGGAATAAAGGTTTGTGCATTATATAAGAATACGTTCATGATAAATCATCTATGTTTGTACATATACAATGCAGCGGTATCTATCGATATCGACACTCGATAAGCTAACGAAGCGCACAGCCCAGCGACAAAGGGTCGTTGCGAAGCGGCTTACACGGGGCACCTACAAATTAAGTCTATTAAGTCAAACTTTTAAGTCCCTTGTGCACGCGATTCCTTTCTTGTCCTCTGGAGTTTGGGGCTTATGAATTAAGTACGCCTTTTGTATTGTCCACTCTTTGTTTACAGGATATCTGTACTGTAAGCTGGATTTGTTGTTTTGATTCGTCCTGCCACGCGTCACGGCGGTTAATTTTGTCATTAGGCCGGCTGTATTGTTTTAGGGATCGTGTATTTATGTATGAAGATTGTGTAAGATAAAAATCTCATTAACGAGACGTATGGAGCTTTGCCCCCATTTTAGGTTCATTACTATTCCACCAACTACCTACTTGTAATATTTATTAGACTTATGAGTATTTTTAACAGATTGTACTGAATCATAAGAAATGATTAAATATAAGAGCATTTTTGTTTTGTTGTTTCTGATAATAATATAAAATATCTATTAAAATACTACTATATATATACGGTTATTTAAAAAGGATTCTACACACACATAAAAGAATTGTATGAAATATGCATTCATCAACAATTTTTATTATTGTGTTATCTAAAACTAGTCACTATATGTTAGTCGTATGGTTGGTTATTATGCAATAAGGAAGATTTAAAGGAAAATTGAACATATTTTGTTTTAGAGGTAAGTACATTTATAACTGTTCAACATATTTCATAGTTATTATGCAAAGAAACAGTTCAACAATATAATGTACATTGTGTTAAATATTTGTTGAAGATAGCTCGTAAGTTATCTCATCGAAGCCATTCGCGACAAGCACAAAGGTGCAGCAGTTGCGTACTGTGCGTGAGTCGAACTTATTACTGATATAATTTCGCTATTGTTTGCCGCCGGCTTCACTCCATATGGCGTAAGTTAACGTTTTCGTCAAACAATTTCGATACTACGTCTTTTGAAGCTTTCGTGTGTCCGGATGTCGGAAGGTACGAATTAACCGACTGTTTTTATAATCGTAATAAAATGTAGAGCCAATTATAATTATATGGGCAGGGTTCCAACACTAGTTTAAATATTATAAGGAGTAAGTTTGAATACGATTATTGTAATTGTTGCATATAAATTACATACTTATGATGAATTAGAATTATTCACAATTTCTGCGTTACTTCATAGAATGCATTGATTTTATCTTAATTTTAAATAAGTCCGTTAGTAACTCTACATTATTTATCTATTAAATATGACGTAGATGTTAAAAATAATATGTTTTACTATAAACAAAAATTTAAAATACCTTTTAAATGACATGTGATAATTCTATGTTATTGTAAGTCAACGTTAGATCATTATGCAATTTGTTCTAAGAGCAATTACTAATAGGATAATAATAAACTACCGCTATAAGTAAATAGCATTATAATTATTTTGAATTTATTTACGTTTTAATTGTTCGATCGTTAGTGTTATGCTACGTCAGTTTGTATGATTTGATCAATTCCAAATCAACACTATATTATGAAGAATGTAGAAAAGAGTTTATATTTTAATCAAATATCTTTTGCTTCAATATTTTAACAAAGACTTTATTTTAAACAATTACGAGTCCTTCGGAATACAAATTTGACATTATACAATAGTTCTTTACCATATCAGTATCACAAAATGTATAAATAGTCACTATTCCTACGTCCTTTGCCTGACCGTATCACAGAAGTCCCGTGGGAAGAAAATGTTATCAGCGATGATAGCGGCCGCGTCACAAACGATCCGTATGAAAATTGTACACAATAATAGAACTGATATATTTTAATTGTTTACGTCGCTCATGCGGTTTTTATACAGCGACGAATAATAACAAATTGTCCCTCGGCCATTGATGTGTTCAATCAATTTTGTTTAATTTAGTTTTACACAATGATGAGGTATTGTTCGGATCAGTTTTAATTGATTGAATATTCGTGTAACTAGTGTAATTTTTATTATCAGCTATTTAGCTTAGACCAGTTAAAAGTATAGTCGTTTACTGAGGCTTATTTAGTATTTCGTGCAGTGGGAGGGTTTTGAAAATAAGCTCCAAGATTCTTGACAATCAATTAATTCAATTCTCATATATTTACGCTTATTTACTTTGTTAACACCGACTTTAAGGAGTTAATACAAGAAAATAATAAATTAACATCGCAAAAATACGAGAATTAACAACGTGACAAGATACGGATAAAACATTTTTCTAATTTATTTTACGTTGTGAACATGAATACTGTATTATAAATAAATTATACAGTGGGTATATTTATTAAATTATTATCGAAAACACTCACTAGTTTTTGAGCGTGGCTCCCGCGGTCCATCGACGGTCACCTTGATTGCTTTTTGGTACGTGGCTACTTGCGGCGGTGATGTTGATATTGTGATCGTTAGCGAAAAGCTTTTACCTGTAAATAAAGCTTTATTTAAGAAATAAACATTTCAATTGATTTCGAAGTAGCTGAAAATAAATGTAAAAACAAAAATGCACTGAAGCTTAAGACATAGAATCTTAGTTCATAACCAATAACTTCATAATATCGCACTTGAAAAGACTTTAAATAAAAGTATTTTGTATGTGAATAAAATAACCACATACTATTTACATAAGATATTATTACGCACAAATGCAATGTTCCGCTCATTACCATCAGCACGTAAAAAACAAAACTCGTGCATCACAAATTATCCCGATTGTGAAATACATTAGAGACTTCGGTCGCGTTAATGTTGAATATTGTTGAATGACGTTTCTGTGCGCAAAATTCCCGTACATAGCAGAGTATGGAAATAAGCGAGCTTTTTGGAACCCGATTTGCGGTCGACAGTAATGAATGCACCGATAAATACGGAATAAAATTACAGTTAAAATGAGTGGATTAACATGTCTAATGCAGATAATTCGTGTGTAGTGCGCACTCGATTTAGTGGCTATAAATGATTGATTTCTCTCGGAATTAGTGTGTTTACGAATTCCTCTAAATTCTGCATGTTTAACGATTTTAAACAGAAGATTGTTGAAATATACAAAAGTAAAAGTACTAAGTAAACTATCTTTTCCTCTCTGAAAATTATCATTTGGATTCATTGCTCTATAGTTTATACATATGTGTTAACTATAATATGCAAATTATATTCTATGATATGGGAAAACAAAGCTATGTGTGTCAACAAATATAATAAGCATACGAAAATGAATATATTAGTTTAACAATATGCGGAAAATGATACAGACAAACACGGTGGGTTTTTCACACACATAATTTCAGCACAATGTTTACTTCCCTAGTTGAAGCGTAGGCGGTGCTCATTATAAACGCTTATATGAAATTTCGTCCGCGGTTCACAGCGATAACGACACTCGCTTCCTGATACGTGATTCGTGTTAAGACTTGTCAATACAGCCGAATGTGGATTTCGGAATCAATGCTGAATTGTTTCTCATATTGTAGAGTCGACAATCCACATAGATAATAATCATATTTCCCAATAGATCAATAAGGAAATAGATATCAGTTAATGCATAAGACGTTGCAAAAGATATGAGTTATGATTTGGTTATAAATTGATTTGTTTTGGAAATGTAAATGTTGAAAGTTGTGCTCGTGTTGAATAGCAATTTATTAAAGTATTGTGAATATATTGTATTGCTCCGTGAGATCTCAATATCGGTGTCGCTCTCTCGTCACAAAGCTACATTAGGCGGAACGCAGAGGATACATTTCAATACGGAAACAAATCATCATAAAACATTGGTCGCTAAACTCCAAAGGCGTGTCGTGAATGATGTGAAATATTGCATTTAAAATCGCTATTAAACTTAATGCATTTTGCATGATCACTCATCAACGGTTTAGGAGCTAACACAATGCGAGGAGTTGTAAAATAACATTGTATCGAAATAGCGTCGGAGGTGTTGAGATGGGCGCGTGAAATATTCAATTATGACGCGGGCGCAGGTGGGCCGGGGGGTGAAGTGCAGAGGGAACCACCGCCATCTTGATTTACGATCGAGCGTAAATCCTCAGTGACATTTGTGAAGACGACCGACACACGGCCGATTCTTATTTACCTCACTATGACACGTTTTTCAGGAAAATCGTTTGCGGTGAATTTTATATAGCGAGCATGGTGCGATTGGCTTTGCATGATCAATGAACGATGCATCGGCTGACGCATATTAATAAAATACGATCAATAACAACTTTGTCATATTGTTTTGTGGAATCCGTTATGCAAATTACGGTTGCTGCATTTAAATAGACTGATACAAATATCGGAACATAATATTAAATTCAAAGCTAAAAATGAACTACGTATTATGGTAAACTCTACCTTTGCTATGGCTAATATTTTTGATTGAAGATATCTCAAACAAGTTCTTCAGGATTAGGATAGGATTAGGATTTAAAGCATAAGCTGGATGCCTAAATAGTACGACATCATAATTTGCGGGCGGGGAGAAAACAAATCAGCAATGTAGAGCTACGAAAAGTTCAAGATTTGGAGGAGGGTTGAAAATTGTATATTAAAGAAGAAGTTATTTTCCAGATACTTATAAGATATTCTGACAAGTGACATACATTATATATAAAATATAAATGTATAGGTATGTAAAATCATCAACTACTTATATCCAGACTACTCTATAATCCTTGTAATTTTATTTCTACATTCGTATGAATAAGATGAAGTGTATAAATAAAGTCATAAGTACTCAATCATTATTATAAAAGTTGTCGCTATACAGATGAAGATATAAAAGTCGTGATGATGACAAATACACAAAATGATTTGGTCACAGTCTGGTCATTTCGTTTACGTGCCGTTCGCGCTCCTAATTACCTACCTAGAGTTATGATTTCATTACTTTTATATGAATGGTGAAAGTTGTATTATGATGACAAAAAAAGTCTAGTAAGCTTGTTTTTTTTAAGGCAAGGGCTTAATTATGTAGGTACATTGCGAATTAGATTACAAAGATGTATCGGACAAAGAAAAACTAAATTTTTGTTGACGTAGGTAACTACGTGTCTTAGCCATTAATAAATGAATTGCAACACATACTAATGTACTATATCACTTAATAAGTGTAATTTCATAAATGCCATTTGTGAAAATGAGTAAACTAAATGTAGAGTGGGTACGTAGGTACTTATACCTATACCATGATAATGTCAGTTTTATTTTTCATAACGACCAAATTCAATTACCTTTTTAAGTATTAAATTTAACTTTAATACACTATTGTTGTCACTGAAATCAGTGCTATGGTTACTAAGTACAGATTATTTTCGCATGTCTTATACTTAAAATATCCAATTATAAATCTCGTAGCGTCTCTTAAGTAGGACATCTAGGTATGTGTCATTTAGTCGTATATTCAAAGTCAAGCAGCGTATCATATTTAAATCCGTTATCGATATCACAATATCCTTTGACACAGTTTTATTTTAATCGTTCCCAAACTACGAAGCAGACCCTTCCACTTGTCAAATACAATCTATATTATTTTCATTAGACTGCACTGTGATGACCGAGTCAAAACACTGGATTTTAACCTACCTAGTACGATGAAAAAACATATAAAAAGAAAAGTAGATGTATAATAATTTAAAATATATAATATGCGTAGATTTTTTTTACATAGGTAATACAAATTATAAGATTGAATGGTCATGCTGTATTTTTATTAAATTTTGTTTCCATTGACAATAATAAATATTAGACTACAAGCCCGCATAGGACAAAAATATGGGTCAAATGAACCACCAGGGGACATATCTAGAACGATAGCAGAGCAAAAAATAATAAGATTCATCACTATGCCGTCACTTGTAAGCTGTCCAACTGAGTGCAGATGAGAATTGAAAAGTACAGGTAGACTCGGTAAATTTTGGTCATTTGACCATGTACGGCATTCTTAACCATCGATAGATCCATTAAAAATAATAAGAAACCGCTCAGTGCCGTACAAAAATGGTGGTCCACCAAGTCGGAATTTTTATTTAATTTCCGAGAGTTACCGGGGGTAAATTTGGTCATTTGACCATGTACGGCATCTGTGTCATACTATTGCTATACTGCTTTTAATCCATT